>PVKE010017489.1:0-30683 GCA_004027555.1 Craseonycteris thonglongyai
TTAGGCTCTGTGATCTGATTAGGGCACTGCGTGCTGTCCCTTGAGTTCGGATGTTAAATTGTCCACAGTCTTGTGGGGCTTCCACGCTCCCTAGGTCTCGGCTTCCAGCCCGCCCTCGATCCAGCTCCACTTTGACCGTAGTCCCCCAACCCCCCTTTGTTTTTGCCAGCCCCGGGCCGCGCTCCGAGTCTCTGTCCCTGAACCGCTGCTTTCCTTTCCCTCTCCCGCTCTCCCCTTTTTTTCTCTAACCTTTGGGTGTTCTGCGTTGTGTGGTTCTCTTAGTTGAGGTTGCTTCTCAGGGTTTTCCCTGTGGATTCCCCTCTGTTCACAAGGCCCTTCCCAGGCAGTTATCGGCGTTCTCCTCTCATGCCGCCATCTTTGATCAAGTCCCCATCTATTGTTTTAAAAAAATAAAAACTGAAAAAATATTTGACTGAACTGCAATTACTGAATTTCTTCTCAACTTCCCGGAAGTAAAGGTGCAGAATAACAGCAGGGAATAAAAGGTAAATTAGTAATTAAACTAATAAAGACAATCTAAGAAAACTTTTAGATACAGAAAAGAAAGGCAGTTGTATGATGAGATATTTTTACTTTGGACATAACTCTTTTTTACTGAGTTATCATTATTTTATAATGTGTTTCAGATGCATAACATTATAATTCAATATCTGTATGCATTATAATGTGCTTACCACTAAAAGTCTAGTTTTCGTCCTTCACCATATGAGTGCTATATGGAAAAATGTCCAGCCATAATGCTTTTATTTTTCATATTACATGGTTGGATACTTTTTGGATAGCCCTGTTTGTTTGACCTCCTTTTACCCATTTTGTCCTCCCCCAATCCCTTTCTTCTTTGGTTACCACCAATCCATTGTTCATATCTGATAAGAACAGATACTACACTTGATCTCAGCCAAAAGGCCGAGAAGCGATTGTTGTTGTTCATATCTATGAGTTTGTTTTTCTTCTGTTAGTTCATGTGTTTATATATATATATTCCACATGAGTGAATTGTATGATTTGTGTCCTTTTTAGTCTGATTTATTCATAGCATGATACCCTTATGGTCTATCCATGTTGTCACAAATGGCAATATTTCATCTTCTTTATGGCCAAGTATTAGGCCTGTGTGTGTGTGTGTGCATGCACACTTGTGTGCATGCACACACACTATGTCGTTTTTATCCATTCATTGGTCCATGAATACTTTGGTTATTTCTATATCTTGCCTATTATAAGTAATGCTTCACTGAAATCGGTGAACATATATCTTCTTGAACTATTTTCATATTCTTCAGATAAATACCCAGAAGTAGAATAGCTGGAGCATATGGTAGTCTGTGTTTAATTTTTTGAGGAACCTCCATACTGTTTTCCACAGTGACTGCACCAATTTACATTCTCACCAGCAGTACATGAGGGTTCCCTTTTCTCCACATCCTCACCAACAACCTATTATTTCTTGTTTTCCTGGTAGTAACCATTCTAAAAGGTGTGAGCTGATACTCCCTTATGGTTGTGATTTGAATTTCCTTAGTAATCAGTGATGTTGAACATCTTTCCATGTGCCTGTTGACCAACTGTATGTATCCCTTAGAAAAATGTCTATTTATATCTTCTGTCCATTTTTAAATTGGGTTTTTTGTTGTTGTTGTTGAGTTACCTTTTTAGTTTGATGTAGTCTCCATGTCTATTTTTGTTTCTGTTTCCTTTGATGTTGGAGTCAAATCTACAAAAACATTGCCAAGACCAAAGTCCAGGAGCTTACTTAGTGCCTATGTAGTTTTCCATGTAATTTATGGCTTTAGGTCTTAGATTTAAGTCTTTAATCAGTTTTACTGGTTTTCCCATTGAGAGATAATTTATAACTCAACACATTTATTCAAGTTAAATGTGTTTGTTTGTTAGCCAAATCACCTAGGTCATGTTGAACATGTATTTTCTGTTCTTTCCCTGTCTAATATACAATGTCATTTTGGATTCTGATCCTGACCCTGAAGGTAATAGCAGTCTTATTGAGTGAGATAATGAGCTTCTTATTTAGGGTTTAGTTTTTTTGAATACACAGTGATTAGAAGGCATTGTTTCCCATGATTGATATAGGAAATACCTTCCATTGGATGATTTATCCCAATGGAATTCACTTGCACATGTGGCATTGTCTTCTTCTAAGTAGAGTTTATTGGTCAAGTTCCTTTACAACTTCTACTATTAAAGTAGGATCTTTGTGTTGACCTGGAAGAGCAATTCATATCATAATTTACCAAAATATGGTACATAAAACTCTAAAATTAGACATCTGTTAAAGCTATTTTTTTCATACATATGGTCTATATGAGGATTTAGCCTTAGATATTATTCCATCACTGCTGTATGCCAGAATAACTCATACACAGCAATAGTTAATATGTGTAAGATGTGTTTGTGTAGTCATGCCTAAATAGCCATCATGTATAGCTTTTGAGGAAAGAGTGAGTTATGTCATTTCTCATAAAATTAGCTTTTTAGAGTAAATAGAGAATCTTAGCAGAATTTCTCAAGACCAAGGAACAATCTTAATTTCTTATGTCATTCACAGTGATAAATATATACATAATAGTTTCTCAAAAATTTTATTTTTGATTGCTCTATTAGTAATGGAATGCTATTTTATATTGTTCACAAGTTGACATATTTTGCATAGGTGCATCAGAACTGCTCCTACACTTAAATATGTTAATTATTTTTAATTGACATTACACGTTACTTCATCACGCTTGACATTGCTTTTCTTTTCTGAGAATAACAGTGGTTGACTCTCTCCACTCCTAAATGTTTGTGACATCTATTCAAGTCTTTTACTCATCCTTTTCATTTCTTTTTGCCAGGATGATTGGAGGAACAATGGAAAATTGTGGGGAGGTAGGATTGGGTAAGGCCTAACTGTAGGTGAATTTTCATGATTCAGTTTTTACTAGGTAAAGTTGTTAAAGACTTGAAAGTGTCAGTTTTTCGTTTTATCATGATTTCGCACAATACAGATGCCCCTTGACTTACAGTGGGGTTCTGTCCTGATAAAGCCATCATAAGTTAAAAATATTTTAAGTTGAAAATGCATTTAATACACTTACCCTCAAACATCATAGCTGGGGAAACCGGGATGGCTCAGTGGGTTAGGTGCTCACTTTGCAGTGCCGGGGACTGGGGATCGAATCCCGGCCCCGGCCCGTGCGGAACCATATGCTAAACTGGGAGCTCCCCCAGTTCAGTTCTCTCTCTGTCTCTGTCTCTGTATCTCCCTCGCTCCCTGTCAAAAATAAATAAATAAATAAAAATATATAAAAAACAAACAAACAACAACAACAAAATCATAGCTTAGTTTAGTTTACTTTAAATGTCCTCAGAGTACTTACATTAGCCTACAGTATGCAAAATCATCTAACACAATTACTACACCATAGAGAATCATTTGTTTACCCTAATGAGCTTATGGTTGACTAGAAACTACAGATCACTGGCTCATCATGAGAGAGGATTATACTGCATATTGCTAGCTTGGGAAAAGATCAAAATTCAAAATTAAAAGCATGGTGTCTACTGAATGTGTGTGGCTTTTTCAACATCCTGAATTAAAAAAATATATAAGTCAAACCATCGGAAATCAGGGACTATCTATACTGATAACTGGCTTCAATAAGCACAAATAAAAATAAAACAACATTTCTATCTATAGAGTTTATTATAACACCATGTCTTTTGTTCATTTTAGCATAATTAGTTTTGATACGGATGGTGATCATATTACTCTGCCATCTTAAGTAATATTTAAAACATGATTCCAAGTCTGAACTTTCAAGTATGCACATTCATCTCTGGCTATAGAATTTAGACATTTAAAAGTCTGAATCTACCTATGCATTTGTTGTATAGGTAAGGAATTTTACAGAAAATTATTCAAAAGGTAAAAATGACGTATTAACTAACATATTGGTACATTGATTCATTCAAGACATTTTGAGTGTTCTGTATAATGTACTGTCTTATGATACTATGTAGAATATGAAAATTAAAATTTAGCCTAATTTGAAAGCATTACCAGCAGACTAGGAAAATTATATTTATAGGAATAATCATTATATTTTTTTAAAAGGCAAGTACATTAAGATAGATACAGATAAATCTTATCAAAGTTTAACCATTAAAGTATTGCTGTGACTAGGACCTCCAGTACTATGTTGAATGATAGTGAGAATAGTGAGCATCATTGTTCTATTCCTGATCTTAGAGAGAAAGCTCTTTTACCATTGAGTATGATGTTAGCTGTGGGCTTGTCATATACACTCTTTATCAAATTGAAATGAATTCCTCTGTACTCACTTTGTTAAGAAGTTCTTATCATAAATGAATGTTAACTTTTGTCAAATGCTTTTTCTGCATCTAATGATATAATCATATGATTTTTGTCCTTGGTTTTGTGGATGTGATGAATCACATTAATTGTTTTGTGGATGTTGAATGACCCTTACCCCTGGTATAAATTCCACATGATCATGGTGTAGAACCCTTTTAATATACTGTTGACTTAAGTTTGCTATTATTATTATTATTATTATTATTGAGAATTTTGGCATTTCTGTTCATCAGGGATATTGGCCTGTAATTCTTTTTCATAATATCTTTGTCTGGTTTTGGTATCAGGGAAATGCTGGCCTCATAGAAGGAGTTTGGGTGTGTTCCTCTTCAATGATTTTGGAATAGTTTGAGAAGGATAGGTACCAGTTCTTCAAATGAACTAATAAAACCAATAAAAGATTGTATACCAACTATATTTAAATAAGTAGTTAAAAACCATCAAAAATAAAGATTAAAGCAATACTATGTTAAAGTTCTCAGGAGTTTTTTAGAGAAAGTTCATAGAGAAAGTGTTAATAAGATGAAATCATTAAAGATAGCTAAAGATATGGAACATAATCAGACATAATGGCATTTTTAGACAGGGCAGGAAATTTTTAAAGGGCAAAGGCATAGTGAAGAAAAATCTCAAGAAATGTTTTGGTAACAGGGAGAAGTTTATGTTTACTGGGATAGGTGTTTTTGAGGCTTTGTGATGGAAGAGAGGGAGAAATTTTGAGATTTAACAAATTGGTGAACTTGAATACCAAGTTTATTTATTAGACAATGATAAGTTGTTAAAGATTTTCAAAGTGAACAATTATGTAGATCTCTTCTCCAGGAATATTATTTTGGTAATAGATATTGGGGTAAAAATGAGTGGCATAAGACTAGAGTAGAAACAAATGGAGCACATAAGAGATGTCCATGGCTGTCTTAGGCAGGTACTTAGGTGATTCTTTGCATGGCTGTCACTGGCTGAGGTCACATGCTATAGAGGCTGGAGGGGGGAAATTAGCCAACCTTTAAGTATGTTCCCAAAGGTGATCTTCTAGTGACTTAGCAGGACAGACTAAAAATGACCATCTCGTCTTTCTTAGGTGACAAAGGCAGGGAAACAGGATGTAAGCATCATTTTTGGACATACTGAGTTTCATATGCCATCAGAATGTGCCAAGCATTCAATTTGCAATGTTCACAAGGAATTGTTCATGGAGTTATCTAAATAATGGTGAGGATAAAAAGACTATACAGGGAAGCTGGGATGGCTCAGTGGGTTAAGCGCTCGCTTTGCAGCCCTGGAGACCGAGGATCAAATCCTGGCTCTGGCTCAGGCAGACCCAATGCTGACCTGGGGAGTGCCCCCAGTTCAATTCTTGCCGGGGCCCACGTAGGAGGCTCCCGGCCCAGTTCCTGCCCTGCACAGCCCTGTGCCCACCTGTGGAGTGAAACTACATGGAAAACTTGTGTCAACTATGGAGACTGCTCTGGGCCCTCCCCCTTCTCTCTGTCTCTCTCTGTTTCTGTCTGTCTGTCAAAAATCAATAAAATCAATCTTAAAAAAAAAATGATAATAATAACAGTCTATTGGGCAAAGGTAAGGAAATTAAGCCTGCTTGATAGGGACATTTAAATAACTCAAGAGTGTCATGAAACTCGTATAGAAACTAAAATCACCATGGAGAAACACTTACAGTAAAAATTATAAATTAAACCACCAACCAATCTAAGATGGATAAAAATGCTGTGGCATCATCGTGAGGAGATTCCTGAAATTAGATATCATCAAGTCTGTGTAATATCACTTTTTACACAAGGGAATCAATCAGGCAATCCAGGTGAACCAGTTTTGCTAATAGTTGAGTGATTTTTAATTTTGGTAGAATAATGGGACTTAAAATCATTATTTTTAAATTTAAGGGGAAAGCCGGGACGGCTCAGCGGGTTGAGTGCTCGCTTTGAGGCCATGAGGACCGAGGATCGAATCCCGGCTCCGGCCCAGGCAGGACCCACGTGCTGAGCTGGGGAGTTCCCACAGTTCGGTTCTCTGACTGTCTCTGTCTCTGTCTCTCTCTCTATCTGTCAAAAAGTAGAATAGAGGTGACTATGCACTGAAGACAAAAAGATAATTTCTCTATATAAATGTGAAAAGAACTACCATATTTAAAAAAAAAATAAATAAAAAAAAATAAATAAATTTAAGTGGTTGAATTTCATTTTATTTTTTGTTATTTTCTTTTTAAATTAGTTGTTAAATTTATTGGGGTGACATTGGTTGGTCAAAATTACATAGGTTCCAGGTGTACAATTCTACGTTATATCACCTATGTATTGCATTATGTCTTCCCACTCAGTCAGTTCTCTTACCATAGATTTTCTGAGTTTCTGATTTAGTTTGGATTGTATCATAACCACCAGGGTTTTGTTTTGTTTATGAAGCTCCCCATGTAATTCAGTACAGCAAAGGGTGCAAACCACTGTAATATATTGTTAGAGAAGAGTGAAAGGCTAGAAACTGATGTCAAAGCAGAAAGGGTAGCATATTTTCATCATAACAATGGCCTTTTACACTAACGAAAATGCCTTACTTTTTACCAGTGGTTGACAAACTTTTCTGTAAAGGCCGGATAGTAATATTTTAGGTATTGTGGGTCAGATGGTCTCATTTTGAACTACTCAGCTGTGCTGTTATAGTACCAAAGTAGCCATGGATAATAGGTAAATAGATGAGCATGCTTTTTTTCTAATAAAATTGTATATGCTAAAGAGTTATGAGCAGGATTTGGCCTCTGGGCCTTAGTTATCTAACCTTTGTTTTAGTGTTAAAGCACAGTTAATGAACATAGTTGAAAACTATCCCATTCACTTTAGAGAAAGTAGCCCTATGTGTGAGTTAAATGACTCCTCAACTTACAGGGATGGAGAGCATGTGAACATGAAATTACGGTGGAGTATGAAGACCAGGCAAACCATAGGGCTGGGATGCACTTGAATGTATGAAAATAGATACGGAGAGACAGGGTTATGGCATAAAGGGGTACCTTTGGCCAGGTAATAAGTTAAGAATGTAGTAAAGGTTTGTTTCATATTGTTTTCCATTTGTTATTTTTTGCTTGTTTGGTTTTTCAAAATAGTATATAAATGGATGGCTTGGATATTCTATTTAGTCATGTATAAATGGTTTGGGTTCAGAATCAACGTACTTATATTTTCAACACTTTATCTCTATTCATTAAATCTGAATTGAAAATATTCTTTTTAATCCTTAGCCAGCTTCTCCAGTGTTATAGTTATATAAGAATAGTTTCTTGTCACATATCTTGATTAAATTTATACAGATTATTCAAACAATAAGCTTATATTATAGTAATTGGAAGAGCAGAGAGGTGGGTTTCCTGCCCAGGATCACTTTCAAATTTTACTTGAATCTGTCCTTTTTCTCCTTCACTTTCCTCATAACTGCTTGCCTGGCTTATGGAACTGCTTATTTATTTTAATGCCAAAATACTACTTTATTACATTTTGATAGTTTTGAAAATAGGTTAAATCTTGTGACACAATGGCTATGAATTGAATCATTTAATATGTATTTTCTTACCCCAAAACCTGTTAAGAAATTCATAGTATATCTTCCAATCAACAGCATCTTATAGTCAAGAAAATATGGAATTGTTTTCTCTCATATTGTACCTCCACCTTTCCTCTGGCAACCACTCCCAGAGTTCCCAAAGAGTTACATTTCTGGAAGACAAATCTGATCTTGTCACTACCTTTCCTAATAATTTTGAGTGATCCCAAAGTTCAAACTCCTTGGCATGGCATCCAACAGCCTAGCTATCTAAAAGTCTTTCGTATTCCTGCCCAAAGAACTGGATGTCCAACCTCATTTCCCACCATCCGTTTATCCCTCATGTGAATTGCTTCATTCCTGACAATCAGATGCATGATGCAGTATTTTAATACGAGTGTTGTGAAGTCTCGGAGGAAAGTTTAATAAAATGGGATTGGTGTTGAGCTGAAAATAGCTAAAACAGACTTTTTCTAAAGCTTAATACTGTAAGATGGAAATCTATCATTGTCCTTGCAGGAAAAGCTTGACTTTTTATATTAAATTGTTGAAGAAGCTTATGCAATATCTTTATTTAGAACCTTTTAAACACAGACTAGACACTCTTCTGTTCAAAATGATTTAGGTACACCCACGAGAGATAAACAAGATGAACTTTGAGGTTGTGGCCAGTTCTAGGAGTTTGTGGGGGTGATTAATGACTATCTAAATAAGGCCAAAACATCCAGATGGGAGTGAAGAGAGAGATTCAGTTAGTCATCTACATGCTTTCTCTATATGGTTCCAAAGACTTGGATAGTTAATAGTTGAATGTATGTACTTATTAAAATCACACCATATATTTCAGTGGTCTTTTCTGCTTTGAAAGTTCTTATGTTGCTATAGTATAAAAAAAAATCCACAGGATAAACCCCTGTTATCTTATTCCCATCTGACATCAAATAATGTATCAAATTGTAACTATTAGAAAGAAAAAAAACGTGAGTTAAATTAAAAATGTACAAAACTTGTTTCTGTTTGTTCTGAGAATAAAGCAATAATGAAGAAATAATGTAAAATATATTTTCATGGTGACTTTTTGGCTATTTATTTTTATAAAATGGAAATTAGGAATTGGCTTACTTATTATGCTCATATTTATAATGTATGTTTCTGTGTTTTAAACTTAGGTATGTGTCTTGTACTCTGGGCTGTCCATATGAAGGAAGCATCACGCCACAAAAAGTGACAGATGTAAGAGATATCTTTGGTTTTTTTAAAATGTGGTACATTCTTTTTATTTGGGCTATTTGTCTTACTATTTAATGCAGCTATACAACAAACACTAAGAGGAATCATGGAGTGGGAGAAGCATGATTACTTAACTAGTAGTTCTAGTAGTCTTATTTCAACGCTGAAGACCTATATACGAGGATTGACTATAACTGTTCAAAGTTAAAGAACATTTGAGTTTTATCAATTGGGTACTCAAAAGTGAAGGGAATAAAAATATCTATGTTTTTGTTAAATATTTATTTTATTGTTTTTGACAGAGACAGAGAAAAAGTAGAGAGAAGAGTGAGGGCCCAGAACAGTCTCCATAGTTGTACGTCATCAGTAGTTTTTGACAAGGTTTTGTTCCACACAGGTGGGCGGGGGGCCACATAGGGCGGGAACTGGGCCTGGAGTGTCCTGCATGGGAGGCACACTCCTGCAAACTGGGGGCCAAACTGAGAGCCTCCCACATGGAAGCTCGCCCTAGTAAGACCTGAACTGGGGGCCTCCCACATGGGGAGCACCTCCCAGTTCATCATATGCGTCTACACAAGTAGGGACCAGGACTCGATGCTCAGACCCCAGGGCTGCAAAGTGAGTGCTTAACCTACTGAGCCATCCTGGCTTACCCTGTTTTTTGTTTGTTTGTTTGTTTGTTTGGTTTATTTTTAATTTTTTTTTTATGTGACTAGAATACAGTGAGTAACCTTTCTATTTCTATTAGAACATCAAGGCAGGTTGTGTGCACACCCTTCAAATTAGCCTTGGTTGCTCTGGTAGCATTTCTTTCTTTCTTTTTTTTTTCTCCTGCATATTTTTTAACTTTTATCAGAGTACCATATACCCTGCTTTAGGGTTTTTGTTCCTTAGAGGTCTTATAGTCTCACTGCTGAGATTCAAGTTTCTATCTCAGATTAATTTTATAGCAATAGATTATTGTCATTAAGGACCTGGTTATTAAAGTTTATTTTTAACTTACAGTCCTTGTTTATTAATTAATGCATATGAATATAGAATGCTCAGTCTTTGAGATTATATTAGAATCTCTTAGAAACTCATTTGTATATGACTTGTGTTAATGTGCATCTGTTGCTAAGGTTGTTAATTTTCATAAATTTAGTTATATAGTAATGAAGCAGTAAAGATACCATTGTTAGAAAAATCAAAATTTAGCTGGACCAACTTTCAGGTTAGCTAAAACCAATCCTATTTTTGTGCATTTGTTGGCACTTTTAAATTTTACTATGGATTTTTCAAATGAGAGATATCTCGTGGTCCATTATTCAAGCAAAACCTTTTCACACAGAGGCAGACATACTATTAAAAAAACAAGCTTAAATATTGTAGTCCTTCACTTGCCTAGGATCTTTCTAAGAATCTGTTAGTAATTTATATTCACAACTATGTATGTTTTTTCTTAAAAAACACCTCCAAAATGGTATAGCTTCAGACTCCACAAAACCTGGATCCAACTCTGCCCATCCACACCCAAGCCCTTGGTCTCCTGCCTGTACTGCATGCCATCTTTGAATGGACTATACAGACCCTCAGACTCTCCAGTCCTGCACCAGCATACCTGAGGCATTGCTGAAAACAATCATGTAACAGGCAGGTTAGAAATGTTAGGAATTCATGACCAGAAACCTTTAACAGACCTTCTGTGTTATTCTAATAATTCTGTAGCCAACTCACCCTCTTCATCTCAAAAATGACTATTGTAATCTGTGTTCACTCTGTTCAAGTCTCTAGTCCCCCCTACCCTTTATTTTATCCCCCAGTATATTCAACTGGATAAAATTCTTCCCTTTGACACTTGAACATGTTCAAGCCTATTCCATCTGAAATCTTTTTGTAATTCAACATCTTCATCTAGTTATCAATTATCTTCATATTTCTAGATCTAAACTTCTTCAAAGTGCTATCTACAGTAGAGGTGTCTATTTCTACTGTCTGTAATGGTTCAAGTTGAATTCTAGACCTTTCACTCCACTGAAATCCCTCTTTATAAGATTACTAATTAACACTTGGGTCAAGAAGTGCAAGGTCATATTTAGTCCTCATCTTGAATTCTTAGCAGAATTTGGGACTAATGACCATTGCCTCCTTCATGATATCCTTGAATTCCTTTGACACCAGCCATGTGATTTTCCTCCAACCAGTTAGGGTTCTGCTTTGAAGCCTCATGCTCCTCTACTTTGGTATTAAGAAATTCCATCATTTTATGGGCAGTAGAGGAAAATGAGCATTCTCATTTTTTTAAGATTTATTTTTGTTGTTCTTGGCAGAGACAGAGAGAAGGGGGAGGGCCCAGAGCTGTCTCCATAGTTTTACGTCATCAGTTTTTGACATGGTTTCTTTCTACACAAGTGGGTGGGGGCCTCCCACGTGGGAGGCATGCCCCCTCAATCCAGGGGACAGAAACTGAACTGGGGGCCTTCTGCATGGGAAACACACCCCAGTTCAACATACAGGTTCACATGGGCTGGGGCCAGGATTCAATCCTCAGTCCCTGGGGCTGCAAAGCATGTAATTATTTCACTGAACCATCCCGGCTTCCCTCATTCTGATTGTTTTAATCCAAGTTTTTATCCAGTGGTAGTCTCCTACATGGACTAGTTAACCCTTTTAAGTACCCTGTAACCTGTTTTTGATACTGTTATTCCTATTGCTTTTCTGAAAAACAAATAAGGTTGTATCAACACTATCCCAGATTCTATCATAGTTTCTTATTGCTATTATGGTAGAATCCTCAACCCAGATCCTAAAATTGGTTAGTTTGCAAGACTCTATATAGTTTGCACCTTGCCTACCTCTCCTCTATATAGTTTCATTCCCTCTTGATTTTTGATTTTTGTCACACTGTCCTTTGCATTTGACTTTTTTCCTGCCCTTTGTATTTTATATTTCAGTTGCCTAGAATACACTATCCTCTACATTTGACATTTTACCTGTAATATTTTCTTATACCCTTTTTTCTCAGCCTCTTCAACAAGTTAATGTTTACTTTATCTTAAGCTGTCACTTGGGCCCTTCCTGCTTGACAGATCTAGGTCAGTTGTTTTGCCACATGCTCTTAGAATCTTGTTTTTACGTTTCAGAATTCCTATTTTAGCTGTATTTACACATTCTCAAATGGAATTGATTAAGTTCTGTCCTCATTTGACTCTAGGTTCCGTAATAGCATAAGCCATCTCAGTATTTGTGTCCCCAGTATATTCCATCACCTAGCACTGTGGTTGACATAAAATGCACTTGATAAATACATAATAAATGAGTTAATGAGTGACAATGGGTCAACCGTTACATATTATCATTTCATTTTCATAGCCAACCATGTCATTATTAACATCATTATATTATTCTTAAATATCAAATATAGTAATGTTTAGAAATATGCTAAATAAGGGTATATTGTTGCTGTATTTTACAGAATAGGGACTGATGTTTAAAAGGGTTAAATTTCTGCCCAGTATCACATGACCAGCATGGGTGGCAGATGAGATTTAGACCTAGGCCTGTCTCAGTCCAGATCCCTTGTCTTTGTCAATACCATTCTGCCTTCATGCAAATTCTTACTGCTCTTTGAAAGTAACATTAGTTACTCAGCTTGAAGGGACCTTGTAGTTTACCTCTTTAAGACCACTACTTAGCACTTGAGTCCAGAAATGCAAGATCATATTCACAGGTATATCAATTTATGAACCAAAGGAATTAAGCCAGAAATATTTAGTGACTCTACCAATTACATAGATACTGAGTGATAGAGCTGCCATTGGGATAAGTACTTTTTTTATTTAATTTAATATCAGGATGTTTTATTGATTTAATCTTTCCTTGAAATATAAGTATTGGTGTTGCCTTTTTGCTTTTTTATTTGTTAAATTTATTGATGTGATATTGGTTGGTTACAATTACATAGTTTCTAGCTGTATAACTCTACATTACACTGTCTGTGCATTGCACTCTGTGCTCACCACCTGGAATCAGCTCTTTTTCCATCACCATATATTTGATGTTCCCTCCCTACTCCTCCCCCTACCTCCCACCCACCTTCCCCTTTACCCTCAGGTAACCACTAAACTATTGACTGTTTTTATTCCTTTGTTGCTTTCAGTTTTATATTCCACCTATGAATGAGGTCATATGTTTCTTGATTCTTTCAACTGACTTATTTCCTCGATACCTTTTGATGCCTAATCTGATGCCTTGAGAAATGCTACTTCTGAAGTAAACTTTCACTAATGCTTCTGTTTGAGTAAAGAATTGAGAATAGCCTCCCACAGTTGAAACTGTAGTTCATAGATTATAATTGAACATGTGGATAGATAGTAATAACTCTAAGGCAAACTTGAATATTAGAAAAGAGGTAATTACAGGAATCTCATTCAAAATTTTATATAATGCTTAGGATATAATGAGCCAGGAAAAGGAACAGAAAATTACCAGTAAAATTTTTTTCCATGGATACATCACAGTCTTAGTTGTGATTTTTTTTTTTAAACCTTTAGGCGATGTTTGCTAAGGAACAACAAGGTTTGAATCTGTTGATTTTCATTATTTTACTAGCTCTTCACCTGTCCCAATAGGTATCTAAAAGATTGTATGGCATGGGCTGTTACGAGATCTCACTGGGAGACACAATTGGAGTGGGGACTCCAGGAAGCATGAAGAGAATGTTGGAAAGTGTCATGAAGGAAATACCACCCAGTGCTCTTGCCGTTCACTGTCACGACACATACGGACAAGCCTTAGCCAATATCCTTACGGCCCTTCAGGTATTTTGTATTATTTGTGTGTATGTGGAAGGGTGTGTGTTCTCGTTTGTAATATAAATATGTTAAGAGCTTTAGTGAGACATTTTAAGTTGTAGCGGGTTGGTTATATTTCAACAGTATCTGCTATATAAAAAGTTCTTCAGAGATACTTGTCAATTGCACATGTTTTTTAGGGCAGTGATGTTCCTACTATTGTTAATTGGACTTGATAAAATTCCTGCATTTGGTCTTTTTAAAGTATTAATCCTCTTAAAGCAGTGTCTGCTTTTCTCAACTCTCATGTGCTTCCAGCCATAAAATTGAAGATGCTGAAATATGACATTTTGAGGCATGCAAAGCTCGAACATAGTAGAGTGTACTGTTATTATCATGTAAGTAATGTTCTTTTTGATAATTTGGTGATTTAAGATAAGATATGGTGCTGAAATACAGAATGTTTTGCTTAAGATGTTTTTTCTGATGTTGGCAAGCATACTTCTGAAAGACTCTCTGGTTTTTATCAAGTATACTCATATTGTGTTCAATGATCATAATGAAAATATCTACAAAGTTGTAGGATTAACAAGTGCTGATAAAATTCTAATAACTTCATTATTTTGAAAGAATACTATAAATAGCATTTTAAGTGTATTGTTTTAAAATTAGTGTTAGTTTTTTAAATTTAACAAAAATAGATTGATATGAGTGCTTAGAATCCAGCATTTTGATGACTAAAGATAAGACTGTATGAAAGCTTTTTGTTGAAGCTGCAAGTCAGTATGTAAAGCTTAATGTCACAGTCCTAAAGTGTACAGTTGCTTGGCAGAAGTTAAAAAACAATGTGAAGATCAAGCCCCACAAGGGCTTATTTTGACTTTGTAACACATGTGCACAAATCCTTATTTATCCCCTGGAAACAGGCAAGGAAAATTGTATTGAATTAGAAGAGAAAATCATATCCCATGGACTTTTGGGCGTGGGAATTTTTACAATTTTCCTTCCCTAGGTATTTTAGTTTCTAAAACAATAGAGAACTAGGCATCACTTCAGGATTCTTGTTCAGCTGCAACTGTAACTTATTAAGTGTTCCTGACCAGCAAGTTTTTAAGTTCCTGAAGAGTGTCAGCTTCTCTCTCTCTCTCTCTCTCTCTGTCTCTGTCTCTCTCTCACTGTCTCTGTATGGATATATCCTCTATATGGTAACCTTTTTGAGTAATATGTTATTCCTTTAGCATATTTATTATATAATGTATGATAGTTTCATTCTTTGGGTTAAAGGGCAACAGTACAGAAACCCAAAATTTCTGCTTCTGGACAGTTTGCCTCTTAAAAATGCCGAAGTGCAAAATGTTGTTGATGCCACATTGTGATTTTAACAATTAAGGAAGGTCCATCTGAATGAAGAAGTAATATTTAAAATGAGGTCTAAATGAGAAGGAACTAATCCTTATAGTGGTGTGGGTGGGGTGGGTGGTGTGTTTGTGTGTGTGAAGAATAGATCAAGCAGATAAAACACTGTTTGGGCAAAATGCTTGGGAGATGTAGAGGATCTTGTGCTAGAAAACTAAAGAAGACAAACATATTCAGAAAAGAAGCTTAGTGTTATAACATTTGTTGGATTAGTTGAATTGCATAGTCTCTATTTACAAAGAGATGAGGACTCAAACTCGGGGGCGTTTACCCATCCTGTAACAGCCATAGAGGGGAGCACGAAACAACATAAGCCTCACACAAGATGGTAAGCATGGATGAGAACCTGTATACGGCTGAGATCTCACAAAATACCACACCCTCAGGCAAAGGTCGAATCAGCAAAAATTCTCCCTCACAAAGGGAGAAGGCAAGCACATTCATTATCATGGCCTTGGCTCTGCATGGAGGAGACATATGAAGTCTTCCTTTATCTTTCATAACTTTTGTCAAACCTCGTGTGAGTTTAGGGTTCAAGTTCCCGTTGCCTACAGAGTTTGAAAGGTCCAAGCTGAAAAGGCTGTGGGTTGACAGCATCTTTAGGTGCTAAGAACCTTTTCTGAAGGAACATATCTTCAACTTAAGCCCTACAGTTTTGAGTGTGTGTGTGTAGGGGGGGTGGGGGGGGTAGGTTGTGAATTTGGATTTGATGGATATTCTACTCTTTAGCAGCTTTGGTGGTAGTTAGTAGGAAGTGTGACTGTAAACATCTGTTCTGTTACTATGTGCCCAAGATTTATGTATATGTAGAGGGCAGAAGGGAGGCTAGGGGCTTGGGAAAGCAGTAGTTTACTTCCAGTTTGCTGTTACATTGCTGCAGAGCTTAGTAACAGGCACAGTGTAAACAGATGAAGAGGGTGACAGTGGCTTATGTAATAAGCAACGTGATATTAAGCCAGAAAGGCTAGTATAAATGAACAACTGAGGAGGCAATGGCCAAAAAGTAGAGAGAGATCTGATGAGGACCCAAAAAGTTGGAGTTATAGAGTCTTTTCTTTTTTTTTTTTTTTTTGTCTTTTTTGCCAGCCACTCTCATATAGTTTAATAAGCCAATGACAACATAAGAAATATACACTGCTGCTTGCTTTGGAACTGTGTATAGCTGAGACAGGCTTGAAATATTTTAGAACTTATGTTGACAAATATTGTCAGATATGGTACTGGCTTGCCACTGTAAGCACACATGTATCTAGTTCCAAACAACACTGAAGTCAGGCAGCGTTTACCAGTGACCCTTCTCTTTTCACATCTCCCATTCTCTCCCTAATAACAGTAACAACAGTGGACGAGGAAAAAAACTGTCTTGGAAAAAACTAGTATTTAAATAGAAGGGAAATCAGAGAAAACTTCACTTCATTATGAACAAGGATAACCTTGGCTTCAGAAAGCAATGGCCATACTTCATTTTTTAAAGAGCAATCTTTGAAGTGGCTTCTAGTAACATTGGTAGATGTGGAGTGGATATCATTTGCTTTAATTTAGGGTTTTGAGACCCAATTTACAGTGCTCCAAACTAGAAGTTAATATTAAAGCAAGCAGACATGTAATAAGTGGAAACTTGGCTACGTGGTAGGAAACAAATGTGAATTATAAATAGCACATCCCCCCCTTAGTCTGGAAAGCACATACTAATCGTGTAATAGAGGGATTTTTCTTGTGTTTCCACATTTTATTGTATTTTTAATGACATATACATATGACTTATAGGTCTGTAGATGGTTATATGAATTCAAGAATTCATAATTTTCAGATTAATATACAAAAATAATTCTGAGATTATAGATTTAAGTGTGGGATATTTATAACCACTCAGAACCAAAAGAACAAGAAAATAAGATGACAAAATTTACATTTTAGTAAAAGGAACATATATGGCCAAATATACTTATCTTAATTTTTTAGGTAAAGATTGAGTTTCACTTCCTATATATTCCCAAGTACCCATGTCAAACAGCAGTGAACAAATTGTTTAATCTGCTTAATACCAAACAATTGTACAGTCTACATTTTTCTCCATTTTAATTCTTTGGGTCTTTATAATTAGGTAAAATGGAATAAAACAAATGAAATCCAACACCACAGATAACAGCACCATGTTAATTAGTATCATACAGACAAAGCAAAGTAGGAAATATTTAGCTTTCTCCTGAAGAAATATTATGTGCTTTTTTTCCCTTAAATTTAATAGACTGTTTACTGTGCCTTTTCTCATAATGTTTTCCATATGTTTATAATTCTTTTTTAGAAAAACAAAATTATTTACCTAATTTTTATATCAAAGCATTCATTTATTATATTGACTCTTACCAAAACCATATTTAAAAAATATATTTTTTTATTTTTATTTTTGACAGAGAGAGAGAGAGAGATACAGAGACAGAGACAGAGAGAGAGCTGAACTGGGGGAGCTCCCAGTTCAGCACATGATTCCGCATGGGCCGGGGCCGGGACTCGATCCCCGGTCCCCGGCGCTGCAAAGCGAGCGCTCAACCCACTGAGCCATCCCGGCTTCCCCCAAAACCATATTTAAATGCTACCAAACAGCAAATATATGTTTTTGAGGTTCACAAGAAAAATATTTTAAAACTCCATTCACTAGCCAGATGAGGCCGCTCCTCAGTTCTGTATCTGTATAATGCACACAATTGAGATGAGATGCAGGGTTTCTAGAACAATTGCCTTTGTAACATGCATTTAGTGAATACTATTTGTACAGTCATTACTATTAAAACTATTACTACTAATAATAACCATAATAACTTTATTACACTATTTGTTAGAGTCATCAGGCATAAAACTTTGCATTACAAATGTATTTTTTAAATACATGCATTAGATATTATTCATTTCTTCAACATCTTTTAAAGAGCTAAGTGGAAATTGAGCAAGAAAGAAAACAAAAAAATTAAAAACTGGCAGCCCTTATAAAGGTTTTTGACAAAATGCATCATTAACTTAACAGAGATATTTATTTATTTATTTATTTATTTATTTATTTATTTATTTATTTATTTATTTATTTAAGATTTACTTTATTGTTTTTGACAGAGACAGGGATAGAGAGAGACAGAGAGAAAGGGAGGGCCCAGAGCAGTCTCCATAGTTGTACATCATCAGTTTTCGACATGGTTTTGTTCCACTCAGGTGGGCAGGGGCTGCACAGGGCCGGAAATGGGCTGGGGGCCTCCTGCATGGGAAGTACACCCTAGTTCAGCTTATGGGTTCACATGGGCCGGGGCCGGGATTTAATCCTTGATCCCTGGGCTTCAAAGTGAGCGCTTAACTCACTGAGCCATCCATCCCAGCTTCCTCGAGGTATTTATTTTATCAGACTATCAGACTGTCATGGATGTTAGTTTCAGATGTGAAAGTTTGTAAGCGATACTGCTGTGAGGAACTTTAAGTTTAACTCAGTATTGTCAGAAGCTTTTTGATGATTGAGTAGTTTTTGTTCGTTTTTGCTACACAATGAACTTTCTCCAGCATGGTATTCTCTTGTAAGATATTCTCATAGGAAGATGGAGGTGGAGAGGTGGGGAGGAGAAATCCAACAGAAGTTTAACACTGTTCAATTTTCAAATCTGTACAAGCAGAGCTCCTAGACGAGGTACTATAGAATTGTATGCCTGGAACCTAAGTAATTTTTACTAACCAATGTCACCCCTAAAAATTTAACAATAAAAAATGAAATAAAAAAATGAAAAGCAAAAAGAAAAGTCATTAAGATGAACAAAGTACCTTTAAAAAAAATTTTCACAGTTGGATTGCATATTTTCGTGATAAAATATGAGTATATATTTGAATAATTTAGTTTAATTTATTATCTCTAACACCTTTTTATTCATATAAACTTCTCTCTGATTTTGGCAATATGTCATCTGTCAGGTTTTGTCTTCAGAGATAATATATTTTTTATCTATTTCTGCATATACATAGGTATGTAAAGGGTAGTTGTAGAAAGCTGCTTCTGAGCTTGACAGCATTTAAAAATTTCAGTTAATCAACATTTTAAAATAACACATATAAGTCTATAATGTACTAAAGATGAAAGCATTGTATCATTATGAAATGGATTCTGCTAAGATCATAAGCTTGAGGGACACGATGGAGGAATATATGTCCTAAACGGCTCTGTCTCTCCCACAGCAGTTCATCCATGTTGATCAAATAGGCAAATGTTATAAAAATAGATTAGGGTTTTTTTTTGTCTACTTAAAATAATTCAAATAGTCAGAAAAGTAATGAAGAAAAAACATCTACTTTATTAGCAGAAGATTTGGTTCTGTTTTTCTTTTTAATCATGGTTTAACTTATTTAAAATTATTGTTTACCTAAAGGAGCTCTGACAATTAAGTTAACGAATGTGCCACCATGTGCGTATGTTGGCAGCCCTGTACAAACAACTCAGTAAGGTTTTATAACATTGGTATATCAGTGTCTCACAGCTGTGTTTATGTCAGTATGTGGTGGTGTCTTGTTGAGGGGCATTCGTTATTGTTGTTGCATTTTGTGTGTTTGTGCCATTGTGAGTCAGTCATGACCTCTGAAAAAAGATGGTCAAAAGTTACAAACTTCCAATTACAAGATATTTCTCCTAAACCCTTTTCAAATTAAAAGTTTGAAAATAATTTTTTTCAATTTATTGAGATATTATTGACATACATTACTATATAAATTTAAGGTGTACAATATTTGTTTTATTGACATGAGTACAAAAATAGACTTAGCATCTACCATCTCGTATAGATACATTAAAAAGAAAAAGCAAAGAAGGACATTATTTTTTGTGTGTGATGAAAATTCTTGGGATTTACTCTCTTAACTTTTACACAACACACACACAGTGGTAATAACTATAATCATCATGTTGTACATTACATTTTCAGTACTTAATTGTCTTATAATTGGAAGTTTGTAACTTTTGACCGCCTTTTTCCAATTCCTCCACCCCACCAACCACACCTCTAATAATGCAAGTGCTCATGCCTTTTGTGTGTGTGTGTGAGTTTGGTGTTTTGTTGTTGTTTTTGTTTGTTTAGATTCCATAAATGAGATAATTCAGTGTTGTTCTCTTTCTGACTTATCTGACTCAGAATAATGCCCTCAAGCTCAAGCACCATCCATATTGTCAGGAGGTCAGGATTGACTCTTTTTTTAGGAATGTCTAATATTCTGTTGAATATATATATTTCACACACAATATATATTCACATACAACTTCTTTCTCATTCATTGGTGAGCACTTAGTTTTTTCCCATGTATTGGCTATTATAAATAATGCTGCTATGAACATGTGAGTGCAGATATCTTTTCGATAAAGTGTTGTTGTTTCTTTTGGATATATTCCCAGAATGGAAGGAAAGGCAGAATTATATGGTAGTTCTATTTTTTAATTTTTGAGGCTTTTCTTTACTGTTTTTCATAGTGGCTGTACCACTTTATAGTTCTCTTAATGTGCACAAGGATTCCTTTTCCTCCACATCCTCACTAGCATTTGCTATCTGTTGTCTTTTAGATGATGGAATTAAGTGACATCTCATTGTGGTTTTGATTTGCACTTCCCTAATGCTAGTGATGTGTATCTTTTCATGTACTTTTTGGCTATTTTTATATAGACTTTGGGGGGGAAATGTCTATTTGGATCTTTTGCTCAGTTTTATTTATTTTTTTGCACTGAGTTTTTTATATATGTATATATAAATATATATATTTTAATATGAATATTGACCCATTACTAGATATAGAGTTTGTAAATATTTTTTCCTGTTTCATAGTTTTTTTTTCACTCTTTAATCGTTCATTTTGGCATGAAGAAGCTTTTTAAAAATATATTTTTATTTATTTATGAAAGAGAGAGAGAGAGAGAGAGATACAGAGACAGAAAGAGAACTGAACTGGGGGAGCTCCCAGTTTAGCATATGGTTCCGCACAGGCCGGGGCCGGGATTTGATCCCTGGTCCCCGGCGCTTCAAAGTGAGCGCTTAATCCACTGAGCCATCCCGGCATCCCCAAAGAAGCTTTTTAGTTTGATGTAGTTCTTGTTTATTTATTTATTTATCTATTTTCATTTTGTTGCTTATGCTTTAGGGGTCATCTAAAACATTATTGCCAAGACCCATGTCAAGGAGATTTTTTTTACATCTCAGTTAATTTTTGTGAATATGGTACTGTAATATGGGGGACTAGTTTCATTCTTTTTTACATGTGAATATCCAAATTTCCCAACAGCAGTTATTGAAAAAGTATCTTTTCTCCATTGCATATTTCTGACCTCTTTTTAAATATTCCTTTAATAAATAATGTTTAGTTTACTTCTAGGCTCTGAGTCTGTTACACATATATGTGTGTTTTATGCCAGTCCTATACTCTTTTGACTACTGTAGTTTTGTGCTCATAGTTTAGTTTGAAATTAGGAAATTTGATGCCTCCCATTTTGTTATTTCTCAGGATTACATTGGCTAGTCAGAGTTCTTGGGGTTCCATACAAATTTTAGAATTGTTTTTTCTACTTTTGTAAAAATTGCCATTGAAATCTTGATAGGTATTTTATTGAATGTACAGATGAGTTTAGGTACTATGGACATTTTAACACTATTAATTCTTTGAATTTGTAAAAACAGGATACCTCTCCACTTATTTGTCTTTCCTTTAATTTTCTTCATTGATATCAGGTAGTTTTCAGAGTAGAGATCTTTACCCTCATTGGTTAAGTTAATTAAGTATTTTATTATTTTTGATGCTATTGTAAATGGGAACTTTTTTATTTCTCTTTGAAATAATTTATCAGTGAATAGAAACTCTACTGACGTTTTATGTTAATTTTGTATTCTGCAACTTTACTGAATTCATTGATTTTTTAAATTAAATTTATTGGGATGGCATTGGTTGGTAACAATTACCTAGTTTTCAGGTGTACAACTCTACATTACATCATCTATGTATTGCATTATGTGCTCACCACCCAGAATCAGCTCTCCCTCCATCACCGTATATCTGGTGCCCCCTTGCTCTTTCACCCACCTCCCCCCCTTACCTTCAGGTAACCACTAAACTATTGACTGTGTCCACAAGTTTTTGTTTCTTTGTTAGTTTCAGTTCTATAATCCACCTATATGCAAGGTCATACATTACTTGATTCTTTCAGTCTGACTTATTTTGCTTAATAACATGGTTTCAGGGTCCATCCATGTTGTCACAAATTACTGTATTTTGCCTTTCATCTTCTCTTATCACTGAGTAGTATTCCATTCTGTAAATGTATCACAACTTCTTATCCAGTCACATATCAAAAGACACTTTGATTGTTTCCATGACTTACGCAACGTGATGAATTTGTTGATTAGAGGAATTAAACTAATTCAACTAGTAACAAAATAATTTTAATCAAATTTCCTAAGCTTTACACTTTTACGTCTCTTTTCCCACACATTTTATGCTATTGATGTTATAATTCAAATATTTTTATATTGTATAACTAACAAATTATTATGGTTAAGGGTATTTTTACTTTTAAACTAGAGTTGTAAATGAGTCATGTACCCCCATAATCATATTTCAGAATCTAATTTTGACTTTATATTCACTACCAGTATGTTTTATACTGCTGTCTTATGTTGTTATAATTTTAATCAGTGTTCTTTTATTTCCACTCAACTCTCCCTAGAATTTCATCCAAGGCAGGTCTAGTCGTGACGACCTCAGCTTTTGTTTGTTTGGAAAAGTCCTTATTCCTCCTCCATTTCTGAAGGATAGCTTTGTGGGGTATAGAATTCTTGATTGATAGTTTTGTTCTTTTAGTATTTTGGATATGTGATTACAGTCTCCCTGGCCTGAAGAGAAATCCATCTTTAGTCTTACAGAGGTTCCCTTGTATGTATTTCTTTTCTTTCTCTTACTACTTTTAAAATCCTTTCTTTGTATTTGACTTCTGACATTTTAATTATAATGTGTCAGTATAGTGTAATTTGGATTCACTGTGCATGAGCCTCTTGGATCTGGATGTTTATTTCTCTCCCCATGTTTGGGGAGTTTTAAACCATTATTATTTTACTTATAATTTCTGTCCCTTTCTCTTTCTCATTTCTCTCTGAAATTCTCATAGTGTTTATATGATTTCTTTTCATTGTGTTCCGTAAGTCTACTTGCTTTTTTTACTCTTTTTGCTCCTTTAACTGGGTAATTTCATATCTCCTGTATTTCAGGTCATTAGTTCTTCTGCATGGTAGAATTTGTGTTTGAAGTTCTGTATTCTTCAGTACAATTATTGTGTTTCTTAAATGTAAAATTTATGATTTTTATCTCTTTGCTGAGCTTCTCAATTTGTTGATGCATTGTTTTCTAATTCTGTATAGTCTGTATGTTCTTTTAGTTAACTAAACTTTAAGAAGCTGTTCTGAATTATTTGTCTGATATTTCATAGATCTCCCATTTTTTTAGAGTCAGTTATTGGAGGTTTATCAGTTCACTTTGGTGATATTTGTTTTACCTGCTATCTAATGATCCTTGCTTGGTATCTGTGCATTTGAGTAGATGGTCTGCATTTCCAGACATTATGGGTTCACTTTGGTAGAGACAGTTCTTCACTGTTGAGCTCAAATTGGGTTTCTGGATGGGCCTAATGGTATTATTTTGGGGCAAGTGGGATCTATAAAGGTCTGTTTAGGGACAAGGCAGTTATATGACCTCTGAGGTCAAAGGTGATAGGTGAGAAACTGGCACAGAACAGCTAGATAGGACTGCTGGCTTAGTTCCCTGTCCAAATGAGGCTGGAGGATGGGCTCTGTGATTACCTAGATTCTCTGGACAGACTTACTGGATGTTTATGACTGTATTGTACACAGCATTAGTGATAGCTATGAATTAACTTTCCTGACCTGGTGTAGCATCAGGAGTAGACCTGGGGCATGCACGATTTATTGTCTGGGGACCTCAATCAGGCAAGAGTGTGCACTGGATATCCTGATCAGGTAAGCTCACCAGTTGTGCTCTGATAACAGAGAAAACCATGATCTGGGCTGTCTATTCAAATGTGTATACTACATAGCTTTCCATGTGTTCTGGCAAGGTGCTCTGGGTTGAAGGAAATATTCAGCAATATGTGGGCCTACAATTTCATTATCAGGGGTCAGTGGGAGAAGTGGTTGCAAGGCCACTGAGGCTCTTTGTGGTTTGGACTCAAAATAACCTGTGCTCCAAGTTTCATGCTCAGATGAGGCCACTGGCTTACTCTTGGGGTTACCAGTTCTACTGCCTAACTCTCAACTCAAGTGTTGCGGGGTTAGGGAGTAATTTCCGGGGGTTTCTTGCCAGCCCATCTTGTCAGATGGGACCAGGAGACAGCTGTGTAGGGCTATGCTTCAGCCCTCCTGGCTGGGTGGGACTAGGAGGGCCTACTTCAAGAATCTCCCAATTTTCTGAAATTGGCTTTCTTGTGGGGAAAGGTCAGGAGCCGCATTTAGCAGAGGGAGATGTGATGAGTTAACCCTCTACCAAGTAGTAACAAGGGCACCCTCCATGGCTGGTGCTGGTTTTGCTCTGAGGCTATTCAAATCTGTCTGCCAGCCTCTTAGCTCCAGTTTAGCTAGGTTACACAGAATCCAGGTCTTCTCGCCCACCCTTCAGATGAGGCTGAGAGCTATACTTTGCAGGGGGTGGGACTATGACTCAGTTTTTCTCTTGGCCATAGTCAAATCAGTCTCCTAGCCTTGCAGAACTCCTCATTTGAGGACCCAAATCAGACAGATCTGATCCCCATTAAGTTCCCTGGACAAAATGCACCACGAACTTGATTCTGCAAATGTGTAGAGCTGCTGGTTGAAGGTACTGTTTAGACTCTGTAGGTAAGAATTCAATCTGCCAAGATATGAGTGTTGGTTATTGCCCCCTTCTCAATTGCAATCAGATTCGTAGTTGCTGAGCCTTGCGTGGTCCCCACGGGGCAAAATTAGAGTTGGGTTTGCCATTAAATGGCCTATATTTCAGAAGTGGGGAGGGGTCACACATCATCCTTGGGCTTTCTTTTTCCACTGGAAGTACCATCACCTAAGGGGAGACTTCTTGGCCTGGTGCTGCAATGGCCTGGGAGAGAAGTAATGTGGTCAGTGTGTAGCCATTCCCCTTACCTTTCTAATATAGTCTACTTGGTTTCTGTGGTATGGCGAGGGCATGGGGGTGTGCTTCAGCTTTATTCCTGTGTTGTAGGCTTTTCTCAGTGGTGTCCTGTCCATGAATAGTTGTTAGTTATTCTTGTGAGGGGGCAAATTTATTGCTGAATTGTGTCTTCATCTGATGTAATTTTTTGATAGATTACCAAAGAAATATAAAAATCATAGTAGCCTATATTGATCTAACTCAAAATATTACTTTGAATTTTATTTTCATACTTACTTTTGAAAAAATTTTTATCCTGGTTTTTACTTTACTTAAAAACATGTGTATTTATTTTCTGTATATAATCTATATTTTATATGGAATATATAAGGAGATATATATAATCTATATGTTGTATAGGTTATATATGGAGATACATAATCTCTTATATATAATACCGTATAGTGCCAATACATAGGGATATATATATATATATATATATATATATATATATATATATATATTAATATTACACACACACATATCTAACTCAAACAGTTAAGTGCTCTTGTACTTGGAAGGATGTGTATAAGAGTAAGTTCAGGTTGTTGACCTTGGACAGTTTCCAGTAAAAGCAGAGAGTGTTTTAAGTAAAGTCACAGGAATCCAAGGGAGATGCTATTTGCACCAAACTTGAGAGTTTTTCATTTTGTTTGTATACTTTTACTAGCAATGTACAGTCACTAGACATTTAATTGGGATGATTTGATTAATACCTTGTTTTAGGACGTTCACTCCAAAATCTGTGGAGGATGGACTGGTACACTTTGAGATGCTGCAGAGATGAAGAGGCAAAGTTGTAGAGAGCAGAGACATAGACACTAGGGGAAGTGATCAATGAGATACAAGACAAAATAAAGGACACCTATGAGAGAAATTATTCTGATTCACTATCAATGGGACAAAAATTACTTCTAAGAATATGTAAGGTGGGGGAAGCCGGGATGGCTCAGTGGGTTAAGCGCTCACTTTGCAGCGCCGGGGACCAAGGATCGAATCCCGGCCCGTGTGGACCCATATGCTGGACTGGGGAGTTCCCCAGTTCAGTTCTCTCTCTGTCTCTCTCTCTCTGTCAAAAACAATAAAATAATAAATAAATCTTCAAAAAAAATATGTAAGGTGAAGATGGTAAAGAATGTAAGGGTTAGGAAGAGAATAATCTGAGACTGCAAGTTAGGAAAAGTAAGTGATGTCGTTAGGATATTTGAACTTTCCAGGGAATTGCTAGCTTTGTGAAAACAAATCCAGGTACTTGCTAATGATAGCCGTAACCTATATTTTATGAAATCATGTTTCACAGGACCACAGCCATCATGCAGAGTTACCTCTCAAAATATAATGGGAATAATTCTTCAGGGTTTCCTCAGTCCGTCAGGCAAGTAAACTTCTGGAAGGCCTGCCTGCCAAATAATATAGCATGTATATAGTCAAACCTGAATTCTACATTTATTACTTTATTGTTGATTAAAGCATTTATTAAGTTTACTGGTTGGTTTTTGTTTTCCACTTTTATTGAGATAAAATTGATATGCATCACTGTGTGAGTTTCAGGTATCCTGCATAAAGATCTGACTACATATGTTGTGAAATGAGTTTCCTTAATAAGTTTACTTAAAAAAAAAAGAAATATATATATATATATATATATACACACACACACACACACACACACACATATTCAATACACATATTCATACATATACACACACACACTATATATATATATATTTATATGAATTAACAAGTTTACTTAAGATTTACTTAGCATCCATCTTCTGAGATTAATACAGGAAAAATGAAAAAAGAAAAGTTGTTTTTCTGGAGTGAGAACTGGGATTTACCCTTAACTTTCCTCTATATTTTGCAGCAGTGGTAATAGCTACAGTCATCATGTCATACATTACAATCCTACTAATCTTATAACAGAAAGTTTTTATTTTTTGACTACCTTCTTTCTCCAGTTTTCTTTTTTTCCACCCCTCATCTATGGTACCCAATCTAATCACTTTTTCTATGAGTTTGGTGGAACGTTTTCTTAGATTCTGTATATAAATGAGATCATACTTGATGTAGCATAATGCCATCAAGTCTCATCCATGTTGTCACAAATAGCAGAATTGCCTAGTTGAATAATAGTCTATGGTGTATGTGCAAGTGTGTGTGCGTGTGTATACACACACATACACACATACATACATATTCACATGCACACATACAATTTATTTATTTACTCATCTGTGGACACTTAGGTTGCTTCCATGTCTTGGCTATTACAAATAATGCTACTGTGAACCCAAAGGTACAGAGATACCTTTTCAATTTATTAATAGTGTTTTCATTTTCATCAGATATATTCCCAGAAGTAGAAATGCTGAAACATATGGTGATTTTATTTTTTAAAATTTTGAGGACCCTCCATACTATTTTCATAGTGGCTGTACCACTTCACATTCCCACCAGTGGTGCATAAGGATTTCTTTTCCTCTACATCCTTGCTATCAATTAATACCACTTGTGACTTTGTTGATGACCATTCTGACAGGCATGAGGTGATACATTACTGAGGTTTTGACTTGCATTTCTCTAATGACTAGTAATGTTGGGCATTTTAGGCTCAGTTTGTTCTTTTCTAGTTTCTTAAGAAGTAGAGTTAGGTTGCCTTTTTTTTTTCTTTTTTAACTTCTTTATTAATGTAGGCACATGAGTATATTACTTTGAACTTCCCTTTTTCAACTGCTTTTGCTGCATTTGATAAGTTTTGGTATGTTATGATCCCATTTTCTGATCCCATTTTCATTTGTCTCATAATTTCTCATATCTCCTTTAATTTCTTTATTGATTTATTGTTGTTTTTTTTAGGATAGTGTTAATTTCCAAGTTTTCTTTTGTCATTGATTACTACTATATATCACTGTGGTCAGAGAAGATACTTGGTATGATTTCAAAATCTTATATTTGATAAGATTTGCTTTGTGGCCTGATATATGGCATCCTGCAAATTGTTCCATTTGTATTAGAGAAGAATGTGAATTTTCTCTCATTGGATACAATGTACTGTATATGTGTTTTGAGTTCATTTGAAGGTTGTTCATGTCTCGTCTCCTTATTGATCAGCAGTCCAAACCTTTTTGGCACCAGGGACCAGTTTTGTGAAAGAGAACTACATGCACAATAGCGGCTCATGCTCCTGTGAGAATCTAATGACACTGCTGATCTGGCAGGAAGTACTGATCTGACAGGAGGCAGAGCTCAGGTGGTAACGCAAGTGATGGGTGGTGGTTGTAAACACAACCACTTTACTTATACCCCCGCTGGTATTAGTGCCAACAGTTGTTGTTTTTTTAACTTACTATGAGATTTTTTTATATATAAGATCATATCATCATCAAATAGTGAGAATTTTGCTTCTTCCTTTCCGATTTGAATGTCTTTTATTTTTATGTTTTATGTAATTGCTATAGGTAGAACTTTAAGAGTTTTATTGAATAAGAGTGGTGAATATGGGACTCTTATTTCTGAACTTAGAAGGAATACTGTTTTTTTCTGTTGAGTGTAGTGTTAGCTGTGGGTTTGCTGTTTATATAATTTATTATATTGAGATATGTTTCTTCTCTACCTTATCTGTTGTTTTTATTGTAAAAGGGTATTATATTTTGTAATTGTATTTATTTGGATTGTTATATGATTTTTATTTACTGGTAGTAATCACCCTGAGGTTTTGTTTTTCTGGGGATGCCTTTAATTTATCCTTCATAGCTGAAGGGTAGGTTTGCTGGATATAGTGTATCCTTGGCTGACAGTTTTAATCTTTTAATATTTTGACTGTCATTTCACTCTCTCCTAGTATGTAGAGTTTTGAGAAGTGTGCTGATGGCCTAATAGGGGTCATTTGTAGGTTATTCTCTTTTGTTTTTACCCCAGCTACCTTTAAATTTTCTTATCATTGGCAGTTTTAAATTTGTTAGAGAAAGTCTTTTTTCACTGAGACAATAAGACATACTGTTAGCTTCATGAAATTGTATATATCTATATTCTTTCCTAAATTTGGGAAGTTCTTAGCTATTATTTCTTTAATACTAATTTTTCTTATGTTGGCTTTTCTGATGGAGTCTGATAGCTCTCATAGGGTTTCTTTACTTTTTAAAAATATTAATTTTCTATTATTTTCATCCAAATAATTTTTAGATTCCTATCTTTCAGCTTATTAATTCTCTCTTCCATCTAGTCCACTCTATTTCCAATGCATTCTTCTCATTTATTGAGTTTTTCAACTTCAGAATTTCTGTTTGGTTCATTTTTAGAATTTGTTTCTTTGGTAAAGTACTCATTATGTATGGAGATCATTTTATTGGCTTTTTTTAGATTATTGAATTTCTTTGTAACATTTTTTATTTTTTTATTTTTTTTATTTTATATTTTATTGTTAAATTTAATGGGGTGACATTGGTTGGTAACAATCAGACAGTTTCCCAATGGACAACTCCACATCACATCACCCATGCATCGCATTATGTGACTAGCTCCCAGAATCAGGTCCCCCTCCAACCCGATATATCTGGTGCCCACTACCCCCTCTCCCCTCTCCAGGTAAACACCAGACCATTGAGTGTGTCCATAATGCTGGTGCCCTCTCCCACCTCCCCTCCCTCTCTCCCACCTCCCCTCCCTCTCTCCCTCCCCTCCTCCTCCCCTTCCCTCAGGCAATCACCAAGTTATTGGCTGTGTCCATAGGTCTCTGTGTCTTTGTAACTTTCAGTTTTATATTCCACCTATAAGTGAGGTCATGTTTTTCCGAATTCTTTCATTCTGACTTATTTCACTTAATAAGGTAGTCTCTAGGTCCATCCATGTTGCCAGAAATGACTGTATTTCATCATTTCTTATCGCTGAGTAGTATTCCATTGTGTAAATATACCACATCTTCTTTATCCAGTCATCTATCAAAGGGCATTTTGGTTGTTTCCATGTTCTGGCCACTGTGAACAGTGCTGCGATGAACATGCGGGTACAAACATCTTTAAAGATTAAGGTTTTCAGGTTTTTTGGGTAGATGCCCAGTAGTGGGATGGCTGGGTCATATGGTAATTCCATTCGTAATTTTTTGAGGAATC
>PVKE010017490.1:0-30685 GCA_004027555.1 Craseonycteris thonglongyai
AGTCTTCAAAAATAGATAATTCTCAATTACTTGGGATAGTAGAACTGTAGTTACTTAGAATATAAAAACCAATCAAGTTAATTTTTATTTTTAAGATATTTTATTGTCTATGTGAGAAGGTAAGAGAGAAAAAAGAGAGAATGAGGAAGAGAGCAGTCTCCATAGTTGTACATCATTAGTTGTGATATAGTTTTATTCCACACAGGTGGATATAGAGCTGCAATGGGCAGGAATTAAACCAGGGACCTCCTGTATGGGAAGTGAGAACCATCACTGCTGAGCCATCCCAGCCATTACCAGTTGTGTCACAGTTCAGCATATGGGGTTTGCAAGAGACAGGGCTGGGACTCGAACCCCAGACCTTGAGATTTTGAGGCAAGTGCTCAACTGCTAAAGCATCCCCTCCAGGGCACTTTTAAAGGTATCACTACCTGACTAATAACACAGACTCTTTGGCAATGTGGACTAGGCATGGATATTTTCAAAGTTTCCTCCTCCTCCTTTCACTGCAGGTGATTCTCATGTGCAGCCAGGTGGTGAATTATTGGGTCTATCAGCCTCAGGTTTATATTTGCAAAACACTGTTGATTCTTGAACAATATGGGTTTGAAATGCACAAGTCCACTTGCACATGGATTTCTTTTCAATAAATACTATAAATGTATTTTTTTCTTTTAATTTTCTTAACCACATTTTCTTTTTTGTAGCTTACTTTACTGTAAGAATACAGCATATAATACATATAACATAAAATATGTTAATCAACTGTTTATGTAATTGGAGGTCTTTCCAGTCAACAGTAGGCTATTAGTAGTTAAGTTTCTGGCAAGTCAAAAGTTATATAAAGAAACTTCAACTGCACACCCCTAACCCCTGCATTTTTCAAGAGTCAATAATAAGACTAATTCTTTGCTCATTAATTGTTGTAAGGAATAAAGGAGACAATGTATATAAAGCACCTGGAATGGTTTAGAAATTTGATTAGAATTCTTTCCTATCCTTATTCTCCTTTAATGAATTCCCTTACTCTCTACTAATTACTTGGAGACTAGAACTATTTTCTTCTCAAATAATGTTTTTTCAGGAGCTCTATTTATTTGTTGCTTTTAGTTGAAACAGACCAGTAGCTTTTGGCAGAAATTCAACCTCAACCCACGTGAGGAGTACTGTGCACCTCCCCACCTGCAACATCAGTACCAAAGCTTCCCTAAGATGGGTCATTAAAAGGTGCCCCTGCGTCCTCACGAGATGGATAACCCCATGATGACTCCAAGAAAGATTTCTCCTCTCCCTTGAGAATACTGTAATTTTTAGTGAGTCCTGCATCAGAATTTCCTGGAATGTCTTTTAAAATGCAGATTCCTGGGCCCTGCCTTCACCTACTAAACTAATTTCTGGAGATGTGACTCTTGCAAATGCCTTTTAAACAGCATCTCTGGTAATTTTTATGCATGCTAACATGTGAGCAATGTTGGCATCAAAAAAAGCAACAACTATAGAAACAGCCATCAAATAACTTGGGTTAATATCCTACCTACTACAATTGACTCAGAAACCACGGAGGAAAGTTTAACTCTGCTCAAATTTTTTTAACATCTAAATTACACTCTGTTTTCTAAAAGATCTTTTTGACCATAAAAATGTTGTGTTTGTTTTGCTTTTGTTCTCACTGTATCATGTGAATGGAAGAGCTCTTAAATATCTTCTAATTCAACCTCTTGTTTTATAAGAAAGGCTACAACTTTCCTAAGGTCACCAATCGGGTGGCACCATATACCTACCATAAGGTAAACAGCTGCTTACTCTTCTTTTAAATGGTAGACTTTTGGTGACTCCATGAAAGTGTAACTCTACACTGGCCAGAATTTGCCTCCCCTCCTTCACCTACTGGTACCCTTCATAATTTCTCCTCTTCCCAAAGGTTTGGAAACATCCCACTTCACATATGAAAGGAACAATCAGAAGTCAAGGACAGCTTCCCAGGGACAGCAGATTTTAAACATATAACTGAGCAAGAAAAGGAGATTTCTACACAGGCTGTAACAGATTTGGAAATGATTTACTTTGAAAGATCTGGGACTGTTAGGGTAAAAGCTCCTTGCATACAGGTAAATGATTGTCAGAGCCATGGAACTGCTAAATCAGTCCCACACAAAGTGACACATCGTCCTAGCTAAAGAACTCGCAGATGGGTAGGGAAATTCAGTATGAAGCATTATCTGTTCACAAATTCAAAAGAACCAATTCAACAAACAATGAAAACCGAGAAGGCTGGTATCATTTGAATAATCCCTTTTACAGTCATAGCTTTGGAATTTGTAAATGTACATCCACAGATACAAGGAGCATTATACTTGTTTACTTAACTTAGCTTCCTATTATTGCTCTCATTTTTTATTATGAAGAGGTTTTACATTTCTGAAGCTTGATTCATTAAGTAATTGCCATTCTCCTATCTGGGTCATTGGTCATATTTATTGCAAAAAAAAAAAAATACAAATCATTATTCAAGAACAAATTCCACATATTTTCCACGTCCTAAACTTTTCAACCTCTCTTATTTTGTGCCGGACTGATTCGTTCCAAGGAACAGCACATTCCCCAGAGGTAATCAGACTGAAGCAGGAGAGAAGTACCGTACAGGGTTGGTCTTCAGCGGAGATCTACGGTGTTTTAGCCATTTGCTGCCCTTCATATTAGGCTCTGTTTCTAAACATTACTAAAAGGTTTCAAAAATAAACCTGTATTTGGATTAGTTAAAAGTCACCCTGACTCCTAGATCCTGGGGAGATTCTCTCTCTCTCTCTCTCTCTCTCTCTCTCTCTGTCTCTCTCTCACACACACACACACACACACACACACACATCCTTTCCTCTCTTGTTCACAGAATAATAAGCAGGGCATTGTTTTTGACTATTCATTTCACTGCTGAAGAAAACATAAATAAAACATGGCTGAATGAATGGATCACATCATTAACTTAAACTACCCCATACTTGAGAAGAATATACAGTTTACAAAGTAATGTGGTGCCTGCAGTTTGGACGTACAAAGTGTTCCTGTTTGTAAATAATGTATACAGCATTGTCCTTGTCTCTTTCTATTTTGTTTGTTCATTCCATTCTTTTCTTCATTATGTCACTGTACAGTCTACATTGTCCTTTTGTTGTTGTGTTTCCTAAATTGCTAACTAAGCTATTTTTAAAAGCTCATGCTGGGGAAGCTGGGATGGCTCAGCGGGTTAAGCACTCGCTTTGCAGCCCTAGACCGAGGATCGAATCCCAGCTCTGGTCCATGTGGACCCACATGGTGGACTGGGTGTGTCCCCAGTTCAGTTCTTGCCGGGGCCTATGTGGGAGGCTCCCGGCCCAGTTCCTGCCCTGAGTAGCCACGTTCCCACCTGTGGAGTGAAACTATATGGAAAGCTAATGCTGTCAACCATGGAGACTGCTCTGGGCCCGCCCCCTTCTCTCTGTCTGTCTCTCTCTGTTGAAAACAATAAAAATAAATCCTTAGAAAATAAAAAAAAGCTCATGCTAAATAAACAATTCAAGATTCTTAAAACCCAAAGGTCCTTTGACCTTTCAAAACAACCTTTTCTTAGAAAAACCAATGAATCCATGAAGGAGAGAGAGATGAAGCAAACATTTACAGAGGATTTACTGCCATACCTTGTGTCAACTGCTTTACATACAGATCTCATTTTTTCTCACAACCTTATGAGGTCAAAACTATTATGCCCACTTAACAGATAAAGAACAAAGTTTCAAAGTGGTTAATGACTTGCCCAAGATTATAACACAATAAATGGAAAGGATGAATTCAAATGTAGGCTGGCCTAACTAACTCAAGAGGCTGTGTGTTCTTTCCAACTATTCAAAGATAAACACTTTTTTTTTTGCAAAGATATCATAGGTTTTCCACAGCCTATGGGACATCTATTTGTTTATTTGTTTGCTGATAATTTGAGTTTTCATGTTTAAAACCTCCAATATCTGATTTGCCATCCAGAGAGAGAGAGAGAATTAGAACCTTCAAACCTAGTGTCATACTACCTAAAAATTAGGTTATGACGACCAGTTACCTACTGAGCCCAACTGCTCCCTTCTGTGAGGCAGAAAACAAGGCAAGCCCAACTCAGACACAGGCAGGGCCCATGAGACATACTGACATGGATTGACAAGGGGACGTGGGTGTACTCCTGAGAGAAGGTACCAAATGGTGCTGTCTGGATTCCTTTCTGAAGGTACCATGAGCTTTTTGGACACCTCAGAAACCCACTCACATGCAGACAGTTTATTGAACGTTGAATATTTCCTCATCCTTGTTGCATCCCAAATTGCTGATGACACTAGAAACCAGGATCTCACCATCCTAGCGTATGGGATCCTCACTGGATCATAGGTCATAACAGGGCACATGGAGCAACCTCTGGGTAAGAAGAGAGAAAATCCTGAGACACAGGCAGTACTGGTTTGGGGCTGTAACCATGTCATAAAAGAGAATAACAAAAACTGGAACGATATGTCCTTCCACACCACCGTGGTTTCCCAGGATCCTTCCAGTGCCCAGTGCTAGTACAATGGAAAGAGTGTAAACTCCGGAATTAGACTGACCTACTTTTGCATTTCAGATAAACAAATCACAAGTAAAATGAATTCAGTCTCTGCAACCTCATTTGCTGAACAAGGATAGTAATACCAATCTCACAACATTGTTTCGAGGATAAGACATAGGAGAAGTATAATGCCTAGATGATATTCAAAAAAGAGCTCTGTGACAACCTGCGTGGACCTGGAGGGTATCATGCTGAGTTGAGTAAGCCAGACAGAGAAAGACAAATGTCATATGATTTCACTTATTTGTGGAATCAAAACAAAACAGAAACAAACTCGTAGATACAGAGAACATGTTGATGGTTATCAGATGCGAGGGGGATTGGAGGAGTGGGTGAAAAGGAGGGAAGAGATTAATAAGTCCAGACTCATAATCACAGGAATGTAAAGTGCAGCATGAGGCATACAGTCACTAGTACTCCTATTGTAATAACTATGTATGGTGTCAGAAGGGTACCAGACTTATCAAGCTGATGACATTGTAAGTTATATAAATGACTCATCACTATGTGGTACACCTGAAACTAATATTGTATGTCAAATATATTGAAAAATATAAATTGTAAAAATTGTAAAAAACAAACAGAAGAGAGAGAAAAAAGAAAAGATAAAAAAGAAGAACTATGCCATTATTGCTTGGTTATTTTTACCCTAATGAGGACCTAAAATATTAAAGTTTGAAAGGGTCTTAGCAGTCTTTTTCAACAGCTTTCTCAATGCAGAAATATATTTTCTAACATTTTTTTATATAGTTTGAATATATTCTGCTATGACAGACAATTTAGGACCAACCACTATTAAATCTGTAAAGCAAAAATGATTAATTAGGGGATGCCAGAAGAACTCAACAGGTTGAGAGCTTGCCTTGCAATTGGGAGGTCCAGGTATTGAATTCCAGCCTTAGCCCATGCAAACCCATATGCTGAAGTGCCCCAGTTTGATTCCTGCCCCTTGTGGCTCACATCCACCTATGTGGAATGAAACTATATGCAACTATGGAGACTGCTCTCAGCCCTCCCCCCTTTTCTTTCTCTCTCTCATCTTCTCTCAAACAATAAAATAAGTTTTAAAAAACTGATTAATTAATATGCAGCTATTTGGAGAATGAGAAAATTTTCAAGTGAAGTTACTCTAATGAATTCATATGGCAAAAAGTAAAGTATAGATGACTTTTGAGCAAGGTAGAATAAATATGTTAGTGAAGTGTTAAGGGGTAACCATCTGGGCATAAAGTTCATTAAGTTTCTTAGAAGAAAAATGCTTTTACATTCACAAAGTAGATCATTCATGCCACAATTAAATTCATATGTATTTAACTGTCCTGGCACATCTTTTGCTCAAAAATAACACTTACAGGTTATTTTTTTCTTACTGATGAGTTCTAAATATGGAAAGATCATTAAATATTCAAGGATTGTCTTTGTGACCTAATTTTTAAGAAATTATTTTGTATCATTCCTATCCTCTTGCTCTATCCAACCCATTCAAAAATTTTAAAGCTTACCTTTCAGCAGGATCAGGTCCAGAGTTAAAAACATAAATAAAAAAACAACCTCAATAGACATTCTGTGCTGATACAATCAAGTTCAAATGAGAATACCATACCAAAGGCCTGAGTCAAGAACAGTTACATCCTGCTGCCAAAACACTTGTCAATGTCTGACTTGATAAATGTGATCGTTGAAATTCAACTTGACCATCAGAAAAATGCTTCTGAGAGTACTCTAATGCCACCAAATAATAACTGACCTCACATGCTACAAATAAGTGAAAAATCTGGGCCAACTGTAAATGTACTATGGATCTATTACATCTTTTTCTTGAAATGAATTTAAGTATAGGGGTACTCACACTGAGAAAGAGGCTAAAGTAGCCACCTCTAGAAAAAAGTATCACCTTGTTCAAATTAGTTTGTGCTCTTTCTACTTTGCTCAAAACTATGATTCAAGAAGATAGTATTAAGTAAATTATAGAAGTATAACTAAAACAAAAAAAGCATTGGATGAATTTTCTGTTTTCAACACATAGTTTGATTGTTTCTTATACAGAGAATAATTTATAAAATTGTAAAAGTGACCATGGCTTTGTATATTTACCCTTCACTTAATATCAACACTGCCAGTGGTAGCAATTATGTATTATTTGAAAACAAGCAACCATGCTAACAAATTTAACAATAGGTTCTGCATCTATTCCACACCAAAACTGACTCAAATTGAGGCCACTTTGCTTCATAGGAAAAAAGAAACAAGAAGCAAAATTTAGTCAAAATTACAAAGAATAAACATTCTCTGGGCCACTCAGCTCTTCTTATTTGTTCTGTTTTGAGGTATAATTTGGACACAGTAAAATGTACTAACCTTTAGTGTGCAATTTTTAACTACATAGACCTCAGTAACCACCGGTGAGATCAAGATATAGAATACTTTCCCCACCTTAGAAATATCACTCATCGTCCTTCCCAGGCACTGGCCTTCTGCTCATTTCCATAATGTAACTTGGCTTTTCTCCGTACTTTTTATTTGTTCCATTGTTTGAAAATAATGTATCTATATTGAAGAGACCTTCATTCAATAATTAATTACAGCACAAATTCAGAGTGCTAATCACTAGGAATATAAACATAAAAATTGCAACTGCTTTTGACTTCAAGTTTTTTCAGTCTTTTTCATTTCAGAATGTCAATTAAGTATATTTTCAATATTTAAAGCATGCATTTTCAAGGTGTTCAACATCACTAATCATCAGGAGAATGCTACTCAAAACCACAGTGAGATACTATCTCATGCTTGTTAGAATGGATATTATCAAAAAGATTAGAGGTAACAGATTGTTGGTGAGGATATGGAGAAAAGGGAACCCTTGTGCACTGTTGCTGAGCATGTAAGTTGGTACAGCCACTGTGGAAACCAGTATGAAAGTTCCTCCAAATAGAGCTACCATATGATCCAGCAATCCCACTTCTGAGTATACATCTAAGGAAATAAAATCAGCATCTTAAAGAGCCATTTACACTCCCATGTTGGTTTCAGCATTATTTGCAATAGCCAAGATACAAGAACAAACTAGATGTCCATCAACAAATAAATAGGTAAGAAAAAGAAATTGTGGTATATACATGCAACAGAATATTATTCAGCTATAAAAAAAAAAGAAAAGAAATCCTGCCATTTGTGACAATGTAAGTGAAACTAAAGAGCAGTATGCTAAGTAAAATAAGCTAGACAAAGACAAATACTATATAGTATCACTTAAATATGGAATCTTAAAAAAATTGTTGAATGTTCAGTTCATAGAAACAGAGAGTAGAATGGTGGTAGCCAGGGGCTCGGGGAAATGGAGACATGTGGTTAAAGGCTATACACTTCCAATTATAAGATGAATGAAGTTCTAAGGATCTAATATGCAGCATGGTGACTTAGTTAATAAAATTGTCTTGTATACTTGAAATTTGCTAAGAGAGTTAGATCCTGTGTTCTTAACACAAAATTAAAAAAAAAGGTAACTAAAAAGTGAGGTAATATGTTAATTAAACTTTCTGATTTCTGATAAATGTTTAAAGATATATATATATATATATATATATATATATATATATATATATATATATATAGTAATCACAGTGTATATTTGAAATATATTTTATTTTATTTGTCAATCACATCTCAGTAAAGCTGGGGGATGAGCATGTCTTTCAACAATACAATAGATTTCTGAATCAGAGATTGTACCATAGATACTGACCAGATTAATCATCAGAAATGTTGGTATCTACCCAACATACCACTATATCTAACGCAGAAAGGTAACTTTTTTTTTTTATGTGCAAGGTTTACCATTTGCTAATACTTTTTCAAAAACATCAGTAAGACCTAAACTATTCTCTTATTTAAAATTTTCATTGGTCTTCCCATATTTACTATTTTACATATTTTCTCATTTGTTCATTCTCAAATTAGTCCTTCTTCTTTCACTTGCTCCAGAACCCCTTTTTTTTTTAGTGGTGAACATAGCCTGAGTTCACAAAACATAACCTTACAAAAACAGTAGGGAAAAGTCAATAAAATAGCTTGTCAACTCAACTGAGTTTTAGATTCATAATTATTTCTAGTAACCAAATATGTTTGCCTAAAATTATTTTCATGACTTCTATTATTTTCTCTGTTAGAAAACTAATCATCTCTAAAGTATTTTTATTTTATTTGTTCCTTTAATTTTGAGCTCATAAATTTTTTTTCTCTCACCTTGAGTTGAACATTTAATTATTTCCTTCCATTTTTGTCTTACAATGTAGAATTATGTATTGGCTCCTGAGTAGAAATTTGGCAACACCCTTCTTTTTCCAAATAGTTTTATATTGATTATTTTTAACTCAAACTAGAACAATTTGAGTGAATGATGATTTGAGAAGTATTTCTTAAATATTAAATATATGGAGAGTATTTTATTTTGTTTTAAATTTTACTATTTAATTCTGATTTGTAATCAGACCATGTCATTCATTTTTTAGGGCCTTTCATATATGCATATAAATGAATATATGATCAAGATTATAAATATTCCATGAACACCTGAAAAGAATAATACTTTATTTCATTTACTATACAAGTACTTATTCATCCTCATTAATTATATTGTTCAGATGCTGTATGCCCTTATTTTGAATAGGGAACAGAAAGGCAGTCCTGGTGAGATTGAGAGACTAAGTTGTTGTTTCTATCAATTACACCTCTTATTTGTAGTTTCATTCTGTATACCTTTCTTCACTGTTATTCAGCAATATCAATTTAAAATTAATGTTATTAATGATTTGAATATACAAAATGTTATCCCTGTTTGCTTTCTTGTTATAGTTGTTGATAAATTCTTGACCACAGTTATTTTGTTTTGTGTATGGACTTTAACTAGCAAGGGGTACGGTCTTTGAACTTTTAATTTCTCGCTGGAAATTTGATCACTAGGGAGGGTAATTATTCAAATGTATGTCATCTTTATATTGTTATCTTTGTATTTTTGTAATACCTTTAGGTCTCTACCATACCTCCTGCATCCCCAAAAGAATATAATATGGGGGGTAAATCCATATTTGGTATTTGTATTATTATGTAGTATATAATTAAAACCATGCAAACATTATGCACAGCTGGATGTTTTAATAAACTATTAAATACCCCCCACCTCCCAGAGTTAGTAACTGCTTTGTTTTCTTTTTTTAGGTTTGTTTATTTGTTTGTTTGTTTGTTTAATTTGGCCACACTCTACAGCCCAACCACACACCCACTGCCCTTAGCATTACACTGAGCTTGACTTTCACATTTCCACTATCCTCTGGCCCCTGTAGAGTTTTGTTTTTTAACTCCACTTATACTTTCAGTCATTTCAGGTGCATTGTTTCCCTTGTCCTTCATAGCAACCCCATAGGAGGCTTATATTAGCTGCTTTCATTCTTCCTTTTCATACCAAAAAATATGGGCTTGCTGAAAGTTACTACACTATTAGTAAATGGTGGATCTAATGTGAAGATTTTCTTTTTAACTATAAATACCGCTATTCTAAACAAATGCAGAGTAAGTGTATTCCAATCACGTTGCCCTTGGCTGCTTTAAGTTCTCATCTATAGTTGTTAGAATATTAAAAGGCATAATAAATGATTGAGCAATGGTGAGAGAAAAAGAGCATTATTATGATTGTTCGCTTAATGTTTTCAATGAAGTGAAATCACATGCTGTGAATAATTTGTGGTGGTGTCCTAGGCAAACACATTATGAGAACTATAAAAATGATGTATTGATATCTTAATTACTCAGGCATATGTTCTTTGTGAACAGATTCCTAATTCTAGCCAGCTACCTTTGCTTATCTTTAATTGCCAAATACCCTTGCCTACATTTACAGTAAGGCAGACAGACAAGAGATCAGAGGAGGGATGAGGAAAGATACTGAAAAGTTTTTTTGAATATTTTGAGGTCTACATTACCACTTGAATGGCCATACCCACAAAATCCCCATCTTTTTGAGCTCAGAATCCTAATAAATGGCTGTTCTTTATTATCACGAAGACAACGCTCCTCCCTTCCTAAGATAACTTAACTCTTTGAAACTAAAGATTATCCAAGGTCCTGCAAAATTTCTTTTATAAAATGTTAGTGCTTTGAAATACTCAACTCTGTGAAATAATGAGCAATTTAGCTTGAGATATTAGGGTCCAAAGCATTGGCACACAAAGACTGGGTGTGAGGAGTGGGGACTCACTGATCACAGCTATTTAGAAACGCTCCGGAAGCCGGGATGGCTCAGCGGGTTAAGTGCTCACTTTGCAGCCCTGGGGCCTGAGGATTGAATCCCAGCCCTAACCCAGGAGGACCCATATGCTGAACTGGGGTGTGCTCCCAGTTCAGTTCTTGCCATGGCCCAATGCGAGAGGGTTCCAGCCCAGTACCTGCCCTGTGCAGCCCTGCGTCCACCTGTGGAGTGAAACTACATGGAAAACAAATGCTGTCAACTATGGAGACTGCTCTGGGCCCTCCCCCTTCTCTCTCTGTCTCTCTCTGTCTGTCTCTCTCTCTGTCAAAAAAACAATAAAAATTTTAAAAAGAAAAGAAATGCTGGTGTCTGGTCATAATGAAAACACATGAACATTCGGTTGGTTTTAAATTGTTTTTAAATTCTCCACAGATATTGCAACCCCCTACTGTCTAAAGCTGAGGTTCATGAACTATTCCACCCAGCCCACCCCCACCAAACACACTCAACTGCAAAAGAGGTACCGCACCTTGATTAGATTCTAGACACTATAAGCAACACCTTGTCTTCACAGTAATAATGATGACAAAAGTCAATGGAAATACAGATCTTATGGAACATATGGTAATCAAAGTTTAATTTTATTTGTTTCCAACTTTATTGAGATATAATCAATAGTTTAATTTTTAAATTAGTAAACTATATCACCTAACCTAAATGAGCTTCTTGAGGCAAAGGGGAAATATTCTAATCCTTTTAATGAAAATATATGTTTATTAAAATGATTGAAATTTCTATATCGGAGTTTATAAAACAGAAGTGTTAAAAGTATGTAGTCTTGACATTTAAGGGGCTTTATAATGCCATTTTGATGAAGAAATTACACTTATTATCAAAGAAGTTTACTATACTACAAAAATCGAGGATTTAAACATTTGAGAAAAATCAAAAAGTTTTCTAAACACCAGTATGAAAAATGTGTACATAATTTATTATAAATACAATTAAGTTTAAAGAATTTCCATTTCTGTTACTTAACCTAGGTATATATGTAGAACAAAAGAAAGAGAGAGAAAAGATACAGAATGTGTACATAAATATTAATCTGATTAGTCAGTCAGTACATGGATATAATAAAACATAGAAAACTTCTTCAAGAAAGGAGCAATTTTAAGTACATCTGAAGCCTATTTCATCTTTACTAACCAATGTCACCTTAATAAATTTAACAGAGGAAGCCGGGATGGCTCAGTGGGTTAAGCACTCACCTTGCAGCCCCGGAGACCGAGGATCGAATCCTGGCCCCGGCCTGTGCGGACCCATATGCTGAACTGGGGAGTTCCCCCAGTTTGGTTCTCACCGGGGCGGGACCCCAGCCCAGTTCCTGCCCTGTGCAGCCCCACTCCCACCTGTGGAATGAAACTATGTGGAAAAACAAATTATGTGCAACTATGGAGACTGTTCTGGGCCCTCCCCCTTCTCTCTGTCTCTGTCTCTCTCTCTCTCTGTCTGTCAAAAAATAAAAATAAACTTAAAAAAAAATAAATTTAACAATAAAAAGAGAGACAACAGAAAATAAAAATAGAAAAAAGAAAGTAACAATTAAATCTATTGAATCAACATTGTAAACAAATAAAAATGGGCACTTTTCCCGGAATCAAATTTCTAGTCATAAAATGAAAGAAATACTAGTACTCAAAAACAAACTTACTTATATTCAAAATTGTACAAAAAGTTTGAAGGTCAAGCAACATATTTCTCCATACTAACTTACCTTTATAAGTATACCACTCTTTCAAAAAGCTATAAAAATGTAACAATTTAAACAGTATGGAAAATACATGCACTAATATCTTAGCAGAGTTTACAATTTATCCCAGGTTAGAAATTTTTATACTGAGAGATGGAGAAACATTTGCTTTAAAAACTTGTATTTGTGCTCCATGAATCAATGAAGCAACAACAAGCAGGCAAAACAGTAGAGGATATTCAACTTTCGGGGCCAAACACATGCAAATCTAAACAAGGAGAAAATCTACTTGCACTGAAAGAGAACTTGGAAACCTCTGGGAAATATTATGGCCTGTCTCAGCAGTGTTAATTGCAGGGTTTGCTGTAGTTCAATGTAAGTGTTTTTAGTTCTTTATGAGTCCCATAGTTGCCTATTGCAATGATTTTTAGGGTGGGGTAAGCATAGAGTAGTTTTATAGCAATAAAGGATCGTCTTGTTGAAATCTGCTCGTTCCTTAACTTGTTTTTTTACTGCTCTCCAACACTGACTCAAACTTATAAGCATTCACTAGACCTCTCTTAAACCTGTTAGGGAAAAGATTAACTTCAAACACAGACATTGTAATAATGTGTAATACACACCTCCACGGGTAACCATTTTTGTGCTTCTCACAGAGTTGAAAGTATCATATTTCTGTCATGGGGAAGGAAACACATTTACATGAGCTAAAAATTCCTCAGGTATTTATAAAATAAACTTGGAAATAGGCTACGGTATGAGACTTCTAAATCGTACTAGGATATGTATTGGAATTAGGATTGCATGTTTTCCAAAAATAGGATTTGCCATTTGTGAAGGAAAAAGTAGAAATAAAATGTGTTACAGATCATTTTAACAATTAATCCTCTGTGGTCATTACATGGAAAAGCCAAAAATATATCCTCCTAACATCAGAAAAGATCACATTTGAATCATTTCAGATAGGATGAATTCTCTTCTAAAAAACATTAACTGAACATCAGATATACATATGGCACTAAGCTAGATGCCACAAAGAAATACTTTTCTTTCTTTTTCTTTTTTTATTATTTTTGACAGAGAGAGAGAGAGAGACAGAGAGAGACAGAGAGACAGAGAGACAGAGACAGAGACAGAGAGAGAACTGAACTGGGGGAGCTCCCAGTTCAGCATATGGTTCCGCACGGGCCGGGGCCGGGACTCAATCCTCGGTCCCGGGGCTGCAAAGTGAGCGCCTAACCCACTGAGCCATCCCAGCTTCCCCAAGAAATACTTTTCAAACTGCACCTGAATTTCTAATAACAGAATAGTAAGAGTTACCTCCATGGAATTGGAGAGAATGATTTACTGCCTCAGGGAGGTTGTGCTGCAGTAATAAACATCCTCAATATTTGCTTAAAAGCGAAAGGTTTTCTTCTGTTCCCACTTCATGTTTATCACAAGCTGACTGGGCAATCTTCTTAGCATTTTTTTATTTTAAGATCCAAGCTGATGAATAAGCCACTATCTAAAAATATAGCAAATTAATTTGTCCAAAAGATATAAAGCTTTGGAAGCCTTCACAACAGAGCGATGAAATGATCTGTCCACAAATCATTAGCCAAATCTAGGCAACCAACCTTAGTGTGATGCATGTGCCCAGAAAGAAAGGAGAGACAGATCTCAGTGGGTGTTGAATATTATAGCTACTCTAATTATTTCAGCTTAAAATTATTCAAATTTTGCATCCTGCTTTATTCTAAATCTGTTACTATAAACATAAAGTTTTTAATTGCCACCAAGCAAAATCTACAACCAAAATAAAATTTTATTCTATGGCACTGGTGTATACAATGGCCAAATCATTAAGGACTTTTTCAATCATGCTGAGAGTTTAGCACTTCATCTTGAAGGCAATGAAGCCCTTAAAGAAATTTAAGTTGGGCTGTGAAATAGTTTTCCTTTAAAAAGGTCACTCTGTTGCCAGTGAGAAATGTGTTTAGACAGCAGAGCCCCCTTTTACACTGAGGGTGAGGAGACCAGTTAGGAGGCTTACAGAAATTCAGAGATGATGATGAACCTGAACAAAGATTGTATGATCAGATTGGATAGAAGTGAACAGATCTGAGGAATATTAAAGTCAAACTCTAAAGACTTGGTGATTGGTTATGGAGGTTAAGGAAAAGGAGGAGTCTAGGATGTTCCCAAGTTCTGCTTTGGCCAACTACATAAAAAATGATTTTTTTTTTTTTTAACAATTTACTTTATTGTTTGAGAGAAGGAAAGGGGGAAAGGGTTGGGGGGTGGGGAGAAGAGGGAGGGCCCAGATCATCTCCATGTTGTACATCATTAGTTTAACATGATTTTATTCCACACAGGTGGATGTGGGGCCACATGGGGCAGGAACTAAACCAGGGGCCTCCCACATGGAAGGCAAGAACCTTTCTCACTGAGCCATCCTAGCTGTTACCAGTTGTGCAGCCATTCAGCATATAGATTTGCACATGCTGAGCAAGGAATTGAACCCCAGACCTCGAGATTGAAAGGCAATCTCTCAAGCACTGAGCTATCCCAGCAACCTCATAAGATGACTTAAGGAGGATGAAGAGTTCTGTTTTGGACATGTTGAGTTGGAGGTATGTACTACATATACAGGGTGGCTTGAAAGTAGGTGTACAGTTTAGTTTATTTGCATTTTATTACATTGTTTATTACATTTACATTTGTTTAACACTGTTTAATCTTGTAGGTGCTCAAAATGTCTTTCATCAACATTGCAACATTACTCGAACCTGTTCAGTACACTGTAACACACAGTACGACAAATCCTGGTCTGTGCTGATGAATTTCATCGATTCAACTGTATACCTACTTTTGGGCCACCCTGTATGTATATTTAGATGCCTAACAATTCTTGGGAAACTACTCTGCTCCATCTTAAGTCCACACAATTCAAGTGGGACTGACCTGAACTTTAGGTTGTGTCCAGAGTAAGCCTTCCACCTGGTTCAAGAATGGAGATGTGACCCAAGCAGGCCTATTCAGAGTTATTCCTAAAATTTCTTCCCCTAGCATCTGTAGAACAGGGGCATACAAACTTTTGGCTTCCCTGGGCCACTAGTTAGAGAAAGATTGTCTTGGGCCACACATAAAATACACTAATACTAACTAATGATAGCTGATGTGCTTAAAAAAAATTGCAAAAAAAAAATCTCATACTATTGAAAATTTAGAAATTTGTGTTGGACTAATTCAAAGCTGTCCTAGGCCACATGTAGCCCATGGGCCACAGGTTGGCAAGCTTGTTTTAAACATTTATTTTTATTGTTTTTGACAGAGAGAGAGAGTTACAGAGACAGAGAGAAGGGGGAGGGCACAGAGCAGTCTCCATAGTTGCACATCATTGGTTTTTCCACATAGTTTCATTCCACAGGTAGGTGCAAGGCTGCACAGGGCAGGAACTGGGCCGGAGTCTCACCCCAGTGAGAACCAGACTGGGGACACTCCCTAGTTCAGCATATGGGCCTGCAAGGGCTGGGGCCGGGACTCGATCCTCTGTCCCCAGGGCTGCCCGCTGAGCCATCCCGGCTTCCCCAGAAAGCTTGTTTTAGAAAGAGGTTTGACCTTTGCACTACACTTTCTGGTTGAAAGGCTGAAAGTCTTAGCTATTGCCACAACATGGAAAGAGGGTGCATGATTTCAAACCCACACAGAGAAAAAAAGAAAACAAGATAATTAAAGAGTGTAAATTCCTGGGTTCGTCTATGTCTACCACTTACATAATGCAGTAGATTCCTACTTTTGTTTAAGCAACAATAAATCAGCTTTCTGTCACTTGGAACTGAGAAAACTTGACTAATCCATGATGGGAAGTGGGACCCCCCCGAAAGAAGTCATCCAGAAGCCATCGAAAGCACTTGAAAAATTGGGGACTACTTGAGCAACTATCAGGTCTAGAAAGAGGGACTTTTCTACCAGAGAAAAATATTCAACACAATCTCTAAGTTTCTTCTTGATTCAAATATTCTATGAAAAGATACTTAACATTCCCCTAGAAAAATCCTTTCCTCCTTCCTTCTCCTTCATCGTGAAAATGGCTTTAATGCCATTTTTTCATGAATTCTCTCCCTGATTAATGATTATTCTTAAAGATTTGCTTAGTAGCTAGCTCTGGGACTGGAGTAGAGGTGAATAGGACAAAAAAAAGGAATAAGGAAGACACTGTTGAGAACAGAAAGCACACTATGTTCGTACTCATCCCAGAAAATAAAATAGCTTTAAGTTTTATTAGTTCTAATGAACTTGGATAATATCAATCCAGCATGGGCTGATTAATGAAGTGTGATGTTTGCATGAATGTTTGGAATCAAAAGATCTGAAAAGATACTGCTAAGACAAGGTGCACCAGCAGCTATAATTCCAGGATGAGGATCCCAGTTTGAAAACTGGAGATTTCCTGCCTCGTTTAGGCCACATAAGAGATTAACCACTTCCCCCTCTTCTAGGGTGTGTATGTGTATAATGTATGTGACTCCTCCTCCTCCAGATAATAAGCCCTTTTGAGAGCTGTGCCTCTGTTGTAGTCATCTTAATATCTCTTTCCTCTTTTCTTCCAATAACCTCCCTCCTTGGTATCTAGCACAGAGCTTTTGCACACAATAAGCACTAAATAAATATCTACCAAGCATATTAAAATGTAAAAAGCAGAATCTTCTAGAATACTCACAATCAAATGTACTTATCAAAAAAAGAACTCACACAGATGTTTTCATAACAAGCAAAACCCAAATTAGTCATTCATGATTTCTGCTGATCATATTAGAATCACCTCGACTTAAAAAACAACGTGCCCACACTCAAAATATCACTGGCCTTTTTCCATATCAGCAATATTCAAATACGAAGCAAGCTTGGAAGGGGACTCAAAGTCTTTAGCTGCAGGTGATTCTTTATCACAAGCCATTTCCTCTGGGTGAGTAGTCCTGCTGGCATTCCCTGGGAATTAACCTTTGCTGCTGCTTGTTACCTGATGTATCACGTGAATGAAAGGTATGCATGACAGAGCTTCCTGTAGTCACTCAACCCAAAGGAAACGTGAGTCTACAGCACCCTCTGATTCAGCAAAGAGAGATGCTGGGTCACTATTCCCCTACAGAGGGGCACACTAGCTGATTCAGAAAACTCATGCTCACCACAGGAAAAGAGAAGCAAGTCAGCACCAAGTAAGCAAGGCTTCCCCAAAATTAATCATTCTTTCTTTAAATTTAAATTTGCTTATATTTGAGTCACAACCCTGTGATAATAGCATGAGTTCCATAGACTTTGAGATCTTTAGAAAAAAGATACATTGTAAATATGAATGCTAATAAAGCAAAGCGTGGGAACATCAGAGCTGGTGTTTTCCTAGTTATTCCTTTCCGTATAATCAACCTTTGCAACCAGCATAATATTCTGTCTTTGTGTTTCTCCAGTCTTTTGTGGAGTGGTTAAAGAAGAATTGGAAGAGGAAGGAGAAGGAGGAAGAGAAGAATGTTTGTTGACAGTAACAGAATGTTAATTGCATGAAATGTTGTTGACATTAATATTCATCATGGGGGCCCAAATCAGAAGATACCCATATGTTGAAAGATAAACATCTATTGCAAAATTTAATTGTGAGTTTAAAAGAACTATGCCCAAAGACGATCATTTCACCTGTAGTTATTGAAGGTACATGTGATTAGCATTCTATGAGGCATAACTTTTAATTTAGATCAAACAATGGTTCTTGTGAATTAATTCTTCCCAATTTTATTCCAAGTTTTCTCTTATGTGTCCAAAAAAATTAAGTGATGACGATCAAATATTGCTTTCATTAGCAGAACTTTGCAAACGTTAAATGATGCCTGTTATATCAGTAATATTTGACACTCCAAATAAAAAAATCAATTAAGTTAATTCCCATAATGCTTCAGTTATTTTGTTTGTTTCATAGAACACAATAAAGTTTTTAGAGGTTCATTCTGCAAATGTTGAAATATTTGACATCATTGTGAAAACTATTATAAATTCACTGAAAATTCAACACTGAATGTAATTTTTTTTGTATATGTGGTGATAATACAGAAGCAAATGTGATACAGCACAGTGTCATTATGAAGCATATTATTTCTCCTATAAATGAAGAAACTTTGGAGCAAATATGTCCTAGGAATTGGCTCTTGTGAGCCCCATAGCTCATAATTTCACACAAAAGATTATGATAATGTACTGATCATAACAAAAAATATTTTTATATTTACACAAAATAACTACTAAATAATTGAATAGAAATATATTTTCAGCATAGCAGTAAATTTTTTCTCTCTTTGCTCGCTGACAGCAATTGGAGTTTAGAAGTGTCTTTTTGAAATACTACTTTGTACATCAACTAGAGTATCCTACAATGGTAATGTGCTTTCTATAAATAAATCCTCATAATTTTTGGTGTATTTTGTTTATAATCGGCTAGATGACTTTAATCAAAGCAATCAATACATCAAGCGCCAAATAAATAAAAACCCTTCAAATTTTGAGGTTTTCCAAAGATTGCAATGATTGGAAATAAAGCTTACAAATATGAAGGTGCTGAAATTGATCCTTACAAAAGCAAAAAGGAACTGAACATATTAAGTAATAAGAGCTCATCTTTATACACATTTGACTGTGAAATTAGATAATTGTGTTTTGGAATATCTTAATTGCAGGGTGAGTATTTTGATAGAGCTCCTTTTGTTATTAGAAAAAATTCATATTCTATTCAGAAGTGAACAAAATTGATGCCTGTGATTTTATAGCATTAAAACCTGTACAGTAATCAAAAGAATTATAAATGAAGATGAATAAATTAGAAAGTTTTGTCTTACAAAAATATTTAAAAAGAAATATGATTTAAATAAAGGAGAAAAGACAAACTGAAAATATTGAGCTCAATATTTAAAGTCTATTATCCCATTTCAAGAGAAAAAATAAACCCAAAGAAGAGAGGAAGAGGAATTGAGGATTTCTTCAATTAACAGAATTTGCTCTAAGTCTACCTCATATACCAGCACCCATACAGAGAGAATATTTGTCATTTAAAATATTATAGTTCACAAAGAACAGAAAATAGTATCATACTTTTACATTTTAATTCATAAAATGCAACACTAAAGTTTGCAAGAAATTTTATTTTACAAATTCAGGTAATAAGACCACATAGGATAAAGTACGTTCTTTAGAAAAAATAATGGAGATAGATGCAACAAAAGACCTCTTTCAAATCTGTGGACATAGTCAAGAATAATTATTTTGCTTATATTTGTTTTTAATTGTTTAGCAAATCAATATAATGCAGATTAAATTTTTTTACTACATGTAAATAATATTTTTTATCTTTAGAAAGAATTTTATTTTTGAAAATGGTTTTTGAAAAATTATTATATAGAGCCACCAGATTTGTTAAACCAATTTATTAATAATTATTTCAAAATTATATAATTTTACTCTTCAACTGGTATACCAGAAAGAATGAATTTTACAGTATGTAAATTGTGCTTTAATAACCTAATTTTTTTAATTACATAATTTTATTTCTTTTTTGCATGCCCCTCCCCCCCATACTCTCAAAGTGTCCTGATTTGGATAGTAAATTATATGTTTACCTGTTCATAAAAAAATCTTCAAAAGAGTTACCTAAAGTTAATGTCTCACCTCCCCCTATTTCCTATTTCATTCATTCTTCAATTCACTTCAGTTGGACTTTCAACTCCATCACTCCACAGAGGCCATTTTTTTGTTTTCAAGACACCACTAATGTGCACTTTGCCAAGTTAATGTTCTATTGTCATTTCACACAACCTCTCTCTGGTACTCAACACTGTTGACAAATCCCACCTTCAAACCTTGTCTTTTATTGGCTTCTAGGACACCACACGATTCCAGTTTTTCTCTCATCCATTGCCCACTCCTTCCCACTCTCTTTTGTTCATCTTCATCATCTTCTCAGACTCTAAATATTAGAATAACCCAAAACATTATTCTTCTCTATTGTCATTCTTTCCCTAGGTGACCACTTCCTGTCCCATAGTTTAAAACACCATTTATATATTGATGACTACAAACACTTTATCTGGTTCAAATCTTTCCCCTGAGCTCCAGGATTCCATACCTAACTGCCTACTCTACCTTTCCAATAAAGCCTCTCCTGTGCCGTCTCTCTTAGTGCAGTCATAATAAAACACAAGCACAAAATTACTGACCATGTATGGCCTGCCCCCCCACTCCCCTGCCCCGACCTCATTCCATATCTTTACCTTTTTCCCTCTCACTCTGATTGCTCCATCCACACTGGCCTCTTTTCCTTTCCTTGAGTCTACCAAGTTTATTTCTACCACAGGGCCTGCACACATATTATTTCCGATTACTAGAACTCTTTGAATGGTTGGTTCCTTCTCATGACCCAAGTCTCAATTCAGTGTCTCCTTCTCAGGAAGTCCTTCTCCAGCCATCCTATCCAAACTAGCCTACCCACTTCCCACTGAGCCAGTCCCTCTTATAGTAGAATAAGTCATGCCCACCCCCCTCCCCTGCTCCCCACCCCAACACACACACACAAAATTATTTCCAAGTCCTAAATCCTGCAACCTGTGAAGTTGACCCTATTTGGACAAAAAAATTCTGTGCAGATGTAATTAAATTAAGGATCTCAAGATGAGATTCTCCTGGATTTAGAGTGGGTCATGAATTCAATGGTAGGTGTGCTTTTACAAAGAGAAGATGCAAAGACACAGAGGGGAAAAGGTAGTAATGGAAAGATGGAGACAAAAATTTTAGTGATGTTCCTACAAACCAGGGAATGCCAAGGCTTTGCCGCAACCATGAGAAGCTAAAAGAGAAGCTAATGTGTTTCCCTCAAAACCTCCAGAAGGAACCAACCAACACCTTGATTTTAGATGTCCAGCCTCTAAAACTGCGAAAGAATAACTTTTGATTGTTTTTAAGATTCTCAGTTTGTGATAAGTTGTGACAGCAGGCATAGACAATGAATATATCTCCCTAACGTAACCTTGCTTTCCTTCTTTCATAGCACTTCTCAATATTTGAAGTCATCTGTTTAATTATTTGGATAGTAGTTTATTTTCTGTCCTTTACTTCTCACATGTAGGCTCCATTAAGAAGCTTATCCATTATATTTCTCACTGAATTTCCATACCTAAACACAGAACTGTATCTACATGTAATAGAAATGCAATAGATACTTGTCTAATGAATGTTGTCTCAACACTTACTTCCTCTTGAAATAATTAACAAGCCTTTGTCTTTGATTTGACTTATAGTCTTTCTTAGATGGAAACCATGTCTGTTTTCACCATTTACCCTCTATCCCAACTAGTTAACATAAGACCCTCAGTACATATGAATTGCATATGTTTGGGATATCAAATGTATGGTAGGCATTGTCATAGGTGACTCTCTAAACACAATTATCTCATTTACTTCTCAGAATAATGCCTCAATTTACATAACAGGTAAGTAAATTGGTGAGATCACCAAGTTAATAAATGCCAGTGTCAGTATTTAAACCCAAACTCTGATTTCAAATATGGTGCCTGCTCAACTGACCTAGCCACCTTAGCAATAAAAGCCTCTGCGCAAAATAAAAATTAAATGTTAAAAAAGAAATTAATATTTAAGAGATGTAATATTTTTTAAATTATCTCCCTCACTCAGTTCCAAGTACCCAATATTACACAAAGAGACAGAGAAAGAACTCCATCTGGAAACACAGAGAAGCTTTTCTGATTGTTAATGGTTAACACTCGTATTAAATTACATCTGTCATCTACATTTCCAAGAGTGGGTTTGTTAGCAGAAAAAGAGCCTAAACCTCTGGGAGGCTGGAGTGGTTTTCAAAGTTCAGGGTACAGAAGATCATGGGAGGTGGGAATGGGAGATGCAATTAAAAGTGCAGAAAGAGATGCCGGGATAGCTCAGCTGTTGAGCGCTTGCCTCGAAATCATGAAGTCCAGGGTTCGATTCCTGGCCCCGGCCCATGCAAACCCATATGCTGAACTGCAGCACAACTGTACCTGCCAGGATGGTGGCAAAGGTTCTCACCTCCCATGCAGGAGACCCCTGTTTGGTTCCTGCTCCACTGGGCCCCACATCTACCTGTGTGGAATGAACCATGACACAACGAATGATGTACAACTATGGAGAATGCTCTGGGTCCTTGCACTTCTCTCTCTCTCTCTCTCTCTCTCTCTCACTCTCTCTCTCTCTCTCTCTCTCTCTCTCTCTCACCTTCTGTCAAAAACAATAAAAACATATCTAAAAAAAAAAGGGCAGAAGGCTGGATTGCCATCACAGATATTCTGTTTGAGTAGCTTAGCCTGGAGCCGAGGAATCTACGTCTTTAGCAATCAGTAGCAAGTACATGGCTGCACATGGTGGTCAAACCACCTCCAAGCAACCCCAAGAGCAGCATCAATAAGGAAAAAGGGGTACAACGAGAGGGGGCCACAGGTGCCCGACTTTCCAGCTGTGCCAAGGGCTGGCCCTGGTGGGGAGGTGTGATTAGTGTGGGTACAGGGACTTTGCCTCTTTGGGTGGAAAACCATCTGAGCATGCCAAATATCAATATTGTGTTTCATCTGAGAGTCTCTTTTTCACTTTGCCTGCCACACCTTTCAAACTGTGATGATGGGAACAATAACAAGCCTGTGTTTTGTGGTTCCACCAAGGCTATTTTTAATATGTCTCCTAAAAATCACATTCATTGTTGTACAAATTTAAATTCATTAGCATGATGGGACTGCAAAAAGCAGTGGTAGATACTTACTCTTTGGCCTTTCTCCATGACAGTTGTTTTTTGTTTAACCTCAAAAAAATACGCCTTATATGGCAAATATTTGCTAAGTAGCTTGAAAGGCCTCAATCTTTTATTTAAGTTCCATAAGAACTACAAGTGAAAATGAAAATATTTTCTTTTTTATAAAGATTTATTTTTTTTGTTTTTGACAGAGAGAGAGATAGAGACAGAGACAGAGACAGAGAGAAGGGGGAGGGCCCAGAAAAGTCTCCATAGTTGCACATCATTGGTTTTTCCACATAGTTTCATTCCACAGGTGGGAGGGGCTGCACAGGGCAGGAACTGGGCCAGGGTCTCACCCCGGTGAGAACTGAACTGAGGGCACTCCCCAGTTCAGCACATGGGTCCTCACGGGCCAGGGCAGGGATTCAATCCTCTGTCCCCAGGGCTGCAAAGTGAGCAGTCAACCCACTGAGCCATCCCGGCTTCCCCGAAAATATTTTCTTTAATTATTATTATTGTTAAATTTATTAGAATGACATTGGTTGGTAAAAATTGCACAGGTTCTAGGTGTATAACACTCTCTATGTGTTGCATTGTGTGTTCACCACCCAGAGTCAGTTCTCTTTCCATCACCAGAAATATTTTCATTATACCAGGACATTTCTATTTTATAAGCAGGTTCAGTTAATCAGAAAAGAAATAGATTAAGCTTATCTCTGAGTTTGGGGCAATTTTTTTCTTTAACAAAAAGAAGTGATAAAGTAGAAGGGGAAGAAGTCAAAGTATTTCGTCCTGAGTGTGTCTGGCTGGCTGTTTGGCCTCATCAACCACTTACCTTCTCTGGACCTCTCTCTTGTGTAAAATAGCAGGGTTGGATCCGTGGACTGCCAAAGTCTCACACAGTAAGCTTGATAAGTCTGTGTGATTGCACGTTCTTAAAGAAGAGTTCAACAAAACACAGTGAAATAGAAATGCAGCCAGTTCTTATCTCTTCTAAGAGAGGAAAGTATTGCTGCTAATCATCCAAAGGCTATGTTTATCTGCCTTACAGTTTAATGAGGGTGTAATAAACTACAACCGGCAGATCCAATTCAAAAAGAGCTGAGAACGTGTTCCATCTTTTCATCATTTCAGACAGTTGGCTAAACTAAGCATGGCTGTCTTGGTTTGCCTTTTACAGCTCATACCTAATCAGGAGGGAAGGTGTGTGTATTTAGGCAGAGAAATATGTGTTTATTTTGCTTGAGAAATTCTTTCCTGTCAGCTGAATTAAACAGAAAGAGCTTTAAGCCTCCTTCTAATTTTCTACTGAATTACAACTTGAACTAACAAAAAATCAATACATGGAAAAGTACAGTATTTATGGAGCAGCTACAAAGGTCCAGAACTAAACCTAAGCACCATTGGGAATTCCAAAAAATAGTAAAGTTGCCCCATACTTCATAGAATCTGTTTGCTGAGGGGAAAAAACACAAACAGGCTTGAGATATACAAAGAAAAAAATGTTAACAATTATGCCTCAATGCAAACATTTCTACATAAAGAAAAAGAAAGAATCTCTATTAAAAAAAAAAACCAAAAAAAACCCACAATCGGCCTCTGCAATCTATGTGGTGAAATGAGATAAAAGATGTGAGTAAAACCTCCAAATTGGGCTCATGGTCTGACCAGTTCTCACCTCCATGACCAACTGCTTGTGATTTAGATCAAGCTACCCTTTGCTGAGAGGACAGTAGAGAAGCTAGTCAACGTTCAATATCAGCGGTCATTCAGAAGAGCGTTTTAAAGATCTGATTTCCAAGTTCCCAAGGGGTGTCAGCGTTTTAAGAAGAGTCCTTGAACATGTTTTTGAAATCTTTTGGAACCTCTAAAGAAATATTTTCAAATTGAACTGGACAAAGAACAGAGATTCTTAATAGCAGTTTTGCATTGTGCATGAACATCATTAGTTAGGAAAATGGACAAATCCTATGGGTTTTGTCTTCTGAGAGTTTTTTTTGTTTTTTTTTCATAAACAAAAGAGAAAGCCCTTGTAATGGAAAACTAGTTCCAAGATATACAACTTAAGAGAAATATGGGAAAGGAATTATTTTTCTCCAAAATACTTTCCTTCCTTCTTCTTGTTCTAAATGGTTATTGAAGTGGTTTTTTTTTTTTTTCTCTCCCCCTGATAAAACAATAGACTCTTATTTCCACAAAATAAATGGTGTAAGCAATCAAAAAGTGCTTCCCTAATGGAAGACAGATAAAAGAGAGAGGAAACCCACTCCCTAACAAAACCAAAGAGTATCTCCATCACTGTAGTTCGTATTCAAATGGAAGAAAATAAAATGAGCTTTTAACATAATGATTTTACTGTTTACAGAGCACCATCCCCATTTTCACATTTCAAAACATGTTCCAAACAACACAGAGGTGTTGGGGAATGCGTGAGGAAGATCAGAGAACAGGTCCTCTTGGCATCCCGGTCTAACTCTGCCATAAGCACAGGCGATTATGAAATAAAAAGTTCCTCAAGTGGGAAGGTGTGTCTGTTTGTCCCTTGAATACCAAGACTTCTGTTTGAGTTTTCTTTTCAACTTGATGATTGGAACGTCTAATTGCAAGTTGAACTGTGGGTAAAACCATGAAGTCGTAGGTAATAATCCTGTGTAGTACGTCAGATACTTGACACGGTACACACTTCAGTCTTCACAATGGACTTCCAAGGGAAGATACTGCAACCTTACAGGTAAAGAAACTGAGGCCCAACTGCTTAAAAACATAACCTATATTCATACAACTTATTAATGAATCCAACATTTGAAACCAGTTTTTTCTGGCTCAATAGCCTTTTTTTTTGGAAGCCTCCTCTTCCTCACCATCACTACCTCTCTGGTGAAGGGATTCAGAACAAGCCACCCCGAAATATTCCACTTTGGCCTATTGATTGTTTTGAGCTGAAGGCACTTGAGAATCAGTAGACCTTTGACCTCCCCCCTTTCCACCTAAAAGCAGGTGATAAGATTTCCCATGAGAAAGACTCCCTTATTGTGCCAGAGAAAGACACACATCCTCATCGCTGGAGACTGGGAATCGATGCCAAAATGACCTGGCACAAACAAACTGACTAAAAACAACCCTGATCTTCCTTTAATTTCCCATAGTGTTTCTTTGTCACTGTCCCACAATGTACTGCCCTGAGCCCAAGCCCCTGTGTCTTGTCATGCACCCACACAATTTATCATTCTTTGTTTTAAAAGGGTATAGAAGCTTAGGGGCCTCACCCTTAGAGCCTTCATTTTCCTTTTGAAGACTCCAATGTGCACATAAAAATATGAATTCATTTTGTATTTTCCCCCTGTTCGTCAGTTTTATGTTAGCCTAATCATCAGGCCCGGGTTCAGAACCTCAAAAAGGGAGGAATATTTTTCCTCCCTTACACCATCTACCTAGAGTTCTCATACTTTTCTAGGGTCTTCCTGTCATAAAGGAAATAAAAACAATTCACATAACTTGTTAATGATTTCATGTGTTATCAGTCCAAGAATCATTCTGGAGAGAATAATATTTAAACTTGGGTCTCCAGTGGCAACATTTCAAAGCATCTGGAAAGATTTTTAAGGCTGAGGTGAAATTTGGTCACACCTTTCAAACCACCCCACATGGGGCCACTGTGTTGCACAACTCCAAGGTCAGGTATGTGAAAATCGAAGAGAATGGAGGCCTGCAAAGTTGTGTAAGGCCTGGCCGACATGGTTGTGTGGCTGTGGGGGATCAGACCCCACGTAATTACCCCTTGTTAGCAACTAAAGAGGCCTTATTCATCATGTCTGTGCAAGATCCACTTATTTTCAGAAGAGAAAATAAAACCCTAAGAGGTTAAGTAACTGCTCTATTGATATAGGAACTAAAATTATAGTTGATGTCTCAGGTGGGGGAGAGGGCAGAAGTTGGGGAGGAGGTGGAGAAACCAAGGTTAGAAAGAGGTAAGTTTGCTAGATTTCCAAGTGAGTCTCTCGCAGTTGGTGCTTGAAAGAAATTAACACACCTACACCCCGCCTTCACTTTGCAATTTACTTGGCAACTCAAAAGGTTAAGAATTGACCCCATAAATCAAATTAAGCTTATCTCACAAACATGCAACAACCACAATCCAGGTACAAGTGTTCCTTTTCAGAGAAAGGTTATGGATATTTCAACCCCAAACTTTCCAGTTCTAAAACCTATCTTTCAAGATTCATGGGTCCAGTTACTCCTCCAGATTAGGGAGTATTTGTAATTTTTAGAAGGAAAGTGAATAGTTTGGGGGATTCTACTCAGTCTCCTAATTGCAAATTTAGTTAGCAAGTTAGAGATTTGCTGTCATGGCTTTCAAAGTGTGATTGCTTGGTTTTCAGGTAGAGTTTCAAGAGTTCTAGAAAACATTTGACTTGCTAATTACCAGTTTACCACCTCAGGACCCAGAGACGAGAGAGGGAGCTGACATGATTGAAAAGGACTTGGGGAACAGTTGCCCTACCTGCTTATGGTCAACTTCTTGGGTTCCTCCACCCAAACCATGACCTGGCCCGGAGGTTTTCCTTGAAAATAGAGTTCCATTGTTTTAGAAAAAAAAGTTTGTTGAATATCAAAGTACACAGAGAGTTCTGTAGCTCCCAATTGGTACTGAAAGTCCCCTGAGAGAAGTTTCAGTGTTGGGGATATTCACATTTGGCAGGCTGCTCAGGCTAGCGATCACAGCCGGGACTGCCATACCCAATCTAAAACTGCTGTGCGAAACACGGACAACTGAGGCTCAGACATTTCATCAACACAACGTACTTTGTTAAAAGAATGAACAGATGCTGGTATGAGCAGTACTGAGTACAAAGCTTAAGAGCTGAAGCTGGGGAAACCAGATGTATTAAGAATTTGGATTTTGTTGTAAAAGCATTGTCATTTTCCTGGGAAGACACTGGCTGAGCCTCTTCCTTCTACAGCCCTAATTGGAATCTAGAACCACTTTTAATCCTCTTTGCTATGCTTCCTCTATGGGATGTCAGTCAGCACCAACTTTCTTACTGAAAGAGAAAGGCAAGAATGAACAAGATTGTAGAAAAATATAAGTGTTTTATCTCTCAATCTTAAAAAGGGGCAGATCGACGCCTGCCTGTTCTGCTCATACATTTCTCAATAATGGGTCATAGTTCCCTGGGGTTTGTAGAAAGGTTTCAAGAGTGTTTTCAAGAAGAGGGAGTTTTCAGAAAGCTTCTATCTTTGTCTTAGGCATCAGTTCTACCTGGAATAACAGTAAGGGGAGGGGGAGGAAGAGGTGTCTGTGGCAAGCAGGAAAGGAAACTACAAAACAAGAGAGGTATTCCACCCTTCCACTAAGCTCCACATGCCACTGCCACACTATCACGTTGTAAGGGCCACTACACCCTAACGTTAGTCTGCTCTATGCTTACTTATAAGGTGGGTGTAGCGTTGACAACATTTATAAGGTCAGAAATGTCTGCCTGAATTAGAAAAATAATTTAGGTAAACCTCCTGAAGTCTGACCACAACACCCTTTCCAGAACTAAGGATGACAGGAGGTCTAGTTGTGGACTCTCCCACAAAATAAGACTCCATCTTAGAACATAGAAAGCATGAATACCAAATGTGAGATTGCTCATCTCAAAGCACCAATATCAAATGTGAGATTGCTCATTTCTCGAAAGAAGATTTTCTAGAGACTGTGAGGTTTGTTGCAGAGCTATGGGAAGACTTCAGATTTTTCATATGAGTTGCTCTGAGAATAATTGGTGCCCAGTTTGAATATAGTGCCCACCTATTTATTGACAATTCCTTTCTGTAATTTTGAAATTGAACCTAACTGCCTTTCCAACTTTTTATGGGAGGTGTTCTCTGGTTATTATTATTTATTTAATTCACATAGTCATTTATTGAGCTCCAATCATGTGTCAAGTCCATAGGGAGATAGATAAACATCTTGCTACAGAAGGGAAATTAAACTTTTGAGCAAAGACACTAAAATACGTGAAAAAGGTTATGAAAAAAGTAAAGATAGAATGCTATAGGTGAGTTGGGGACAGAACTGAGTAAATTTTTTAAGCCAGTTTTCTAAGTAAAATTCTTTTCTTAAAAATATTGTCTAGCTATTTGATACCAGGTTCTAGTGGAATTCCTGACGTGGATACTAATTTTCTACATAAGCCCCTCATTTAAACTTCCAGATTATAAATTAGCACATTATTCAGTCCTTCAGCAGTTACTGGAGCACCTATTGTGTGTACAGATAAATCAAATCTTTTGATTTCTAGATCATGAATCTATGGTTTAATGAGCCACAAGCTATTCAGAAAATATCAATCCTTGAGCAGAAATATCTGAGTCTTTTGCTTGTTATTCTTTGCTGAGCTTTCTGGAAAGAATTTGACAAGAGTCCGAGTGAGACATCTAAAATAAAAATAAAAACCACCTTTCCAATCCAGGGAAATTTTTACATCAGCATATCAAATTATATCCAAATAGCCGATATGAAAATTGCTATCCAGATTTCATAGCATAATCAAACAATAACAAGAATAAAAAAGTTCTTTCAAAATATGATCTAGGTAAGATAACCAACAATGTTTATCTTCCCCTGAGCTATTGTGATGATTAATAAGATAATGTTCACAAAGGTCTTTGAAGAAGTAATGTAATGTACTTTGAAGCATTATCATTTTTTTTATTAATGAGTTTTGATTCTGACACCTGCCAATTGCTCTGCAGCCACAGTAAACCCTTGGTCATCCTCACAAAGGAAGGGAAATATGATACAAGAAAGTAGGGAGTGTATGGTGGCAATATACTTGCTCCAGAAGTGGGCCAAGTTCTGCTACACACAGAAACTATAAGTAAAGCCAATAGAAAACAATCGGGAAGGACAGGTTAGTGTTAGGATGGGACCAAAGCTGGCATAGGAAGAAACACACTCCAATTACACATAGAAAAAATGTGAAGGGAAGACCCACAGTTGCCCACACCAGCCCAAAGTTAACTGGGCTGCATTTATTCCTTTGCTTGTACTCTCACACAAAATTTTCTTTTTTCATTATTATATTTTATTGTTAAATTTAATGGGGTGACATTGGTTGGTAACAATTAGATAGTTTCCCGATGTACAACTCCACATCACATCACCCATGCATCGCATTATGTGCCCACCTCCCAGAATCAGGTCCCCTTCCATCACCATATATCCGGTGCCCACTCCCTCCTCCCCCCACAACTCTCCCTCCCCCCTCCTCCCTCCTCTCCAGGTAAACACCAAAC
>PVKE010017491.1:0-30684 GCA_004027555.1 Craseonycteris thonglongyai
CCTTCTGTATCAATCCTTTTACTTGCCAAATAAATGGAATAGAACTAGCCGCATGTATTGCAGACCTTGTTCAGGGGAAAGCAGAAGAACTAGAGTTAGAAATTTTGAACCTTAAGAACAATATTTTGCTAAAATCCTTAATATCAGAGGACTTATGGAACATAGTCGACAAAGAAAGGTTCCCATTTTTTTAAAAAGCGGCATATAAAATCAAATCGCTTTCTGGGTCAACGTATTTATGCAAATCTTTGTTTTCAAACATGAATTTAATAAAATCACGATATAGATCTCGACTTACCGATGAGCATCTTAATAATTATTTGCTAACAGGGTTGTCGTCATACTCTCCCAATTACGAGGCACTGGCCAATGAAATGCAATGGCAAAGATCACACTGACAGATTGTTTTTTTTTATGTTTTCTTTTATGTTTTTTTAAATGATTTTATTATACGTGTTTTTTATTTACTTTGTATTACGTTTTGTATGTTTCTTTGTGTGTATATAATTTGTACAATAAATTTATTATTTTAAAATTATTTTTATTAGTTTTTATTCTTGTTCAATAATAAATATCCATAGAAATAGCTGGTGCCCGCCACCCTACCCATATTTTAGAATGCGCCCAAGGGTATAAAAAGGTTGGGAACCCCTGCCTTAGCTTTAAAGAAGTTTGTTAATCTATTTAAGCGTAAAATTTATGACGAAACAGTTATGTTTGAAAAAATAGAACCAATTATCCATTTACTTCCAATCAAGCTGAGATTGATATTAGGCTGACAGATTTAAGTTTCACCTGGAAAAGATAATTTTGATTAGGAATCCTCAAACTTCAGTGTCTAAGAATACATGGAATGAACACTTTGGATGCTCAGCCCCACTTCCAAAGGATCTACATTTTCACCACAAACTTTTAGGTAATTCTGATGGTGGAGATACTCCTACCACACAATGAATAAGAGGTACATAGCTAGGATAGGCTGCAGAATTTGTGGGCCCTAATGCAGAGTTAAAATGAAGTTCCCTTGTTTAAAAAACTAACTTTAAATCATTGTAAGCAGTTCATTAAACTAGGCATGGAACTCTATGAGAACATATATGTTGCATACCTGTGAAGCCATTTTTTACACCTTGAAGTAATTTATCTGCCTCCCCAACATTCAAGTGCTGTTGTTTGGGAAAAGGAGTAAGATTTGTGTGATTCTAAAGCAGCACTGTGTAACGGGACTAAGATGATGGAAAAGTTCTGTATCTGCGCTGTCCAAGTTGTTAGCCGTAACCCACTTTGTGCCCTGAAAAGCAGCTTGTGTGACCCAAACTGGACTTTTGAGTGTCGCCTGTAATTCACATTCAAGCAGCCATATGTAGCTAGTGGTCACCACATTGGACCATGCAGCTCTAGACAGAAATATGAAAATCAATAGGTAGATGTTATAGTAGCTTTAGAATGCAAAACATTCTAGGTCTGGGGAAAAAATGGAAACAGCTGCTTGGTAAGGTAAAGAACTTTTCTTTGTGAGAAAACTGGAGGGAGGTAAAGAGCTGAGGATCTGAGAAGAGAGCCGTGTAGTGACAGCAGTTTGGACTGGAAGAGGCCATGTGGCTCACGAGGACATATCGAATCACGAAGGCTCCTTCCTAGGCCCTAAAGCAAAGCCCAGGAAAAACCATGACGACTTTCAGCCCCATGGGACAATGAGGACTTTGTATAACAAGAGAAATAAGAAAACAGTCCCTTGAGAAAAGAAGGCCCAAGGAGCACTTAGCTGTTAGTCCTCCCCACTCCTCTGACTCATTAAGAACCAAATTCCAGACACGAGACCTGTGTCTATTCGGGTCTCAAATGGAAGGACCCAAGCAAATACTGAATTCAGCAAACTTTCATTGTGCTCCAACTATGGGACAGCACCATTCAGAACCACCATGAGGGTCTGTAATGTTAATCAGTAATTTAAGAAGTTAAGATTATTTGAGTGCACAGTCTGGCATCAGACTGAGTTCTAGCTCTGCCTCCACCAGAAAAGCTCACTGTGTAACATTAGATGGACTTAGTCTTAGTTTCCTCATCTGAAAATGTGGAAATATCACTTACCTCATTGGGTTTGTTCTGGGAGTTAAAGATGAACATAAGCCATTTAGTACATTGTCTTGCCAATGAAGAGCTCTATAAACATCAGCTATTAGCAAACTGAGTGTAAAATAGTAATCTCATTATACTGGTGAATTATGTTTAAGCATTCAGGGCCTGAACTTTGGATCATAATTTATAATTAACAAGTATCAAAAGCTTTGGAAAAGGAATGTAGTTCACTCTTTTCAAACAATTATAGCAGACATTGTTAAAAATAATTTCATTAGGATGGGGAGGAGTTAAATGCTTTCAAAGTGCAAAACTTCCTTTTGAATGTTATATAAAACTCAGGCTGCTAAGAAAGCAAATGACAGCAGGTATTTTCCATTATACTTAACACTTGCTAAGGCTGTCAGATGGGATTTAAGGGTTGTATGATAGCAGGACAGGAAAAACAGGCCTTAGAAGTGCTTGAGGAGCTTAGATCACTTAAAATCCAACGGGAATAAAACAAAATTAAGCCTACACGAAGATTCTTAGACAAGGTGGTGCCTAGTCGAGGGAGGCCACACAAGTAAAAATAGAAGTACCCAATAAGGAGGCTATAAAAGTGGCTGAAATAAAGTAACTTCCTCAAATTCTAAAAACAGATTCTCAGAACTGTCAGTATTACTTGTGGTCATGCCTGAGAGACAGAATTTACAAGATACTTTTTAAGGTATGTCAGGGAAAGGAATCCACCCCTCATGTTCAAAGGACCATGCTATTTCAACAACTGAAGTTATCTTACGTATTGCTATTAATCCCAAAATGGAGCAATCATCTGTCTCTAGATTTTGTTAGAGAACTGAGGAAACTGGTTAAAGCAAACCTCTATACTTTGAAATCTTTTTAAATTTCAGGCTATAATAAAATCAGTCTTTGGATGGCAGATAATTCTTTAGCACTCATGATGTTATGTAAATTCTCAACCTTCTCTTTCCACATACATAAATATATTTTAGGACACCTGATTAAAATATTTTCAGTTTTGGGGTTGCCGGGATGGCTCAGCAGGTTGAGCACTCACCTTGCAGCCCTGGGGTCCGAAGATCGAGTTCCAACTCTGGCCTGTGTGGACCCATGTGCATGTTTTCCATGTGGGAGGCCCCTGGCTTGGTTCGTGCCTTGAGCAGCCCCGTACCCCTGTGAAATGAAACTATGTTCAAAAACTAATGATGTACAACTATGGAGACTGCTCTGGGCTCTCTCCCTTCTGTCATAACAATAAATCTAATATATATATATATTTTATTTTTTTCTTATTTTTTTTTTTTTTCTTTCAGTTTTAAGTGCTAGGATAAACACTGACTCGCTTATTTTTTAAATGACCAAAATGTTACATAGAAAACAGAACTCTATTTTGGTGGTTACAAAGCACTCATTAATGTCCAACTAGTATGTCTACCAATGTTTCTATTTGAATAAAGATTCTCAGGTAGTGTTGGAAGTCTAGTCAGTACTTACAGCTCTTGAGTTTTACTGATGGATTCTACCAGTTTCCTTAGAGCCTCTGGTCCATGTGGAATGTGGCTTCAACACACTGCAGTTTCTCAGATAGCCTAGTTCCAAGCCTGGGCAACCCGGTCTGCCACTGATCCAGTTCACTGTGCCACATCTGACACAGAACGTGACCATGGCAACATTCCAGCAACCAAGCACAGAAGGTTCACAAGTAAATGGAAAAATATGCAACAATGGTTGTTACCACTCAGTACTACTACTGTAGTACTTTCATTAATATTATTGTGATCTGAAATATTACAGTAATTTCAATATTTATCTTTTCTTTGGGGCTAAACACCTCACTTAAATTGGTACTTTTTTTTTTTTTACATTTCTCCCATATTAGATGCTTTTATTGTTTTGATTTTTCTTTCTGTATATATCATAAGCCCACGAAGACATTAATTTATTTATTAAATTATATTTTATTGTTAAATTTAATGGGGTGACATTGGTTGGTAACAATTAGATAGTTTCCCGATGTACAACTCCACATCACATCACCCATGCATCGCATTATGTGCCCAGCTCCCAGAATCAGGTCCCCCTCCACCACCATATATCTGGTGCCCACTCCCCACTCAACTCTTCCTCCCCCCTCCTCCCTATTTATTTAACTGCTGGTTACACTGGTTTTAAATTGGTACTTGATATTCCTGCCATTTGTATTTCCTCAGCACAAATTATACAGTTAAAAACGTTTCCGCCCCATTTGAACACAATAACTTAAGAGTATAAAGAACATAATTTTTAAGTTGAAATAAAATAATTTCCTACGCTAAAGTTTCTTCAAAGGCTAAAACTTCCTTTGAAAACTTAACCCAAGCATCTTCTAATGATGCCCAAACAGGGACTTCAATCTGGGAGCTTCTAGAGAATGTCATAACCTGCTTTTACCCCATCCAACTTGTAACTGACCAACTGGTAGGAAAACATGAAGTAATTGTGCCAAAGCTGGCCAAGAAACAACTCTTCTATCTCTGGTCTACTGTCAAATCCGAGTACAGACAACAGCTTCTAATCTATGTCTGCTGTTCTTCATTCATGTCAGTAAGGAAAAAAAGTACGGATTTTTAGAACTTAAGACTACATGCTTACTAAATTTGGAATATATTATAAAAACAAATCATAAAGGCAAATAAAACTAGAAATAAAGCTTTTCCAAAACTTTTCTTAAATACCTGAGTATTTAGATTTTAAGTTAAAAACTACTAATTTTTTAAAAGTGTGAAACCTGTCACTTAAGTCTGAAGAAAAAACTGTTCTCAGTTTCCCTGAGTTTATTGTTCTCCATGAAACAAAAGAAAATTAGGCAATAGATTTTTTAGCACATCTTAGCTGAAAGCATATGAATCCATATTCTGGATGAAATATAGTCAGGACACTCTTATAGTATTTAAAACACCTAAATATACTAAGGGCAACCAAATGAATTCAAAACAACCAGAAAGAGATAGTAGTGTATACATTTAATTTTTCTATCCAGTCATCCATTTTGTTACAGTTACCTAGGCATAATTATCCAAATAACATGCCTTATGTTTATAAAATTGGTATAAACTTGTTCAAGAAAATGGGTGGTTTGGTGGAGGAGGAAGTTAGAGATGCTAACTCACGTATAACAGCACCCAAATTTTCTTCTTATACCTTATTAGAAGACTATTAAGGCTTCTGTCAGACGAACAACTTATTAGAAGACTATTAAGGCTTCCATCAGAGGAACAATGAAAACACGGGCTGGAAACAATATTTCTTGCCAACTCACCTTTATCCCTAGTCTAATACAATGAAGTTAGTTGCCACTAATGGGACATAATCATCACAGACTGAACCAGTGTGCAAAGGTACACTTCTAAGTTCATAGCAAAACTGATCAACAAATAAATAACCTGATAGGCTTACTTTTTAGCATTTTCATGAACAATTCTGAGAAACTTCCTTTTGAATACAAAATGTCCCTCAAACTTGCTGTGTACTCAAGAGCATATAGGTAAGTATCTTTTAATAGGAAAGAGTATGAAGATTTAAGCATAAACTTTAAGAAAACTACCAAGAAATGTGCTATTTTTTATGGCTAAAAACATGGAGATGTGTCTTATTCGCCTACCACTTAACACTGAGAAGTGTTTCTTAATATTTGTAACTTTTCTTGAGACTCAAAGAAAGTGTTTTTAAGCAAAATAGGTATTTATTCAGCCTCTTGTCATGCCAAAATGTTTTGTGTACATATCACTATAATTATTAGCATACCCTTTGTAACAGGCAAAAGTGTACATCAAATTATATTTTATGTTACTTGATTATATAAAAATGTAAAGTGAAAATGATTTATCAATTCCTTATAACATTACTAGTAAACAATTCAGCAGGACATATGAGGCACAAAATCTTAGTAAAATGACACAGAAACAGCAATAATGTAATTCTCACTTGTTTAACTTGTCATAATTTGTTATGATATACAAAGACAAACTTTAAAAACGTTATTATTTACCAACATTCTGGCAACAGCTTTATGTAACAAGACACAGCATACCAAGCCCGCCATTCAACTTCTTTATGGTAAGTTGCAGCTTCAATATGAAGCTGTTACAAAGAAAAAAAACCCCAAAACCTGCTTTTCACATGCTAAGGTATCTTGGCAAGAATGCCACTAAATTCAGTAAGAAATTTAAGATAAGAATAAAAAGTTAATAAAAGCTAAACATTACAGCCTAAACAAAATTTTTACAAAAAAGGAAAAAAACAAAACAAAAGAACTGTCACTGGTGACATACAATTTTCTTATGTAGTTAAAACTTAACAATATAAAACATGCATTTTAGAATCTTTAGCTATCAAGTTCGGATAGTACCAGTGTCTACATGAAATGACTCTTCTCCAAAACCAAAGTGTAGTCAAAATTAACTCAAATGTTTCAACACATTCTAATGCTAGAAATCATTCAGTATTATTGAAGTGGAGGTAAATCCCAGAGCTTCTGGGGGCTTTCTTGTGCTGCGAAAGTCTTTTTCTCCGGTTTACTTAATGCAGCATATTACAGAGTCCAAAGATGTCACTAAGCTCATACAGGACAAGACTGTCATGCCCAGCTCTGACTGCCAAGCATGGCTACTATGTCTGCAAAAATAGGATGTGTGAGGATAAAAGGCACGCTATTCTGCTAACTAAAGAAATAGCAAACCAACCCCTACCCTAAAAGGTACTCCCCCAGGTAAATAAAATTACACAGGGGAAAAAATTAAAATACAGTTATCTACAGATTAAGGATTTTGAAATATCAATGTAATCCCTACTTCAAAACGTTAACTAGAGCATCTAGTCATTTCTGATTATATCTTAATGATATATCCAGAATTTGTTTTATCATTAGGTACTTCTAGTAAAAAATAGTAAGTTTATTCCCAAATATCAACCACTAGTACAACTGCAGTGTATTATCTCCCAGAGTTATTAAACAACGGAAGAGGAAAAAAGACAGATGTTCAAGCAGCAGGCAACTATTATGACCCTCTCACACAGCGGCATCTGAATGGCTACTGAATAGGCCAGGAATAATTCTAAAGACAAGAAAACTCATGCACTTTAGTAAATATGTCTTAATTTTCACAGTTGAAATTTCCTCAGACATTGCACTCTCTTTATAAGGGAATTCTGATTTTTCTTAATGTTACGAAGAGCCAGGACTTGAACTAGCAGCCTTCTTTTTCTTTTTCTTACTGTGTTTCTTATGCTTCTTTTTCTTTTTTGTTTTTTCCTATAAAGAGAGTTCAATGTTAGACATTAATATGTGGTACTTCCGAGCTACTACATCGTTACTTTAAAAAATCCACACAACCAAGTAAGGTACTGAAAACATTTCTTGGAAAGTCTCAATCAATATCATATGAGGACTGAGAGTACTTCTTGATTTTTTAAAAAGATAAGAAAAAACTCTTACATCATTAGCACATTATGCAACTCCTAACAAAATTTCCTCAGGAAAATAAATTCAATTGAATCATGGTATGAGTTGCTATATCTCATTTAATTTCTAAAGGTAAAGTACCGGTAATTGTAGTTATTGCAAAGGGATCCTCAAAGCACAGCAAAACAAGTGTTTTTGTGAAATGAGTTTTCAGAGAACAGATAAATATATTAAATCTGCTAAATTTAAGTAAACAGGAACACAGATACTACATACTGCTTAGACAGGGAACACTATATGTATGAAATTAACTCCTCACTGGTACAAAATACTGACACAGAGTTGAAGGAAAATACTGACACAGAGTTGAAGGGTCTTATTTAGCGTAGTAAAACAGATGCTTGACTTCTAGAGGAAAATGCCATTAATGCCTCATATTTTTATGAGGAAGCCTCATAAAAGTAGTCAAATTATCACTGGATAAAGGGAGCTAGTATTTTGCTAAACTGACTCTTGTGACTGTTTCACATGTAGAAGAGAAGGTGGAGCTTTAGAAACAGATACTTGGAAAGATGGTATCAAATGAAGACTAGTTGTTGATATTCAGAAGAAAATAAAAAGAAGAAAGACATGTAACAGTAGTAAAAGCAAAGCTTCCTATCAATTTCCTTATCTATGAGCACTTTCTAAAATATTATACAACACCCCCTTTCTGTCTCAAAGGCCTCTACTACTTGGTGGCTCTAAGCTAACTTTCACCAGTCTTTTCATTACAAGCCCAAGTCCACAGAGATAATTCCAAAGTCTTGTTCTGGGGCTTTTAAAAATAAGTTTCGGACAGGGGCATCCAACCTTTTGGCTTCCTGGGCCACACTGGAAGAACTGTCTTCGGCCGTGCATAAAATACACTCACACTAATGACAACTGATGAGCAAACAAACAAACATCGTAAAAAACAACAACAAAAAGAACACCTTATAATGGTTTAAGAAAGTTTACAAATTTATGTTGCGCCACATTCAAAGCTGTCCTCAGTCACATGCGGCCTGCGGGCTGAGGGTTGGACAAGCTTGGTTTTGGATATAGGTTACTTTTTCATAAAAGGATAGTTTTCCACTCTCTTCTTAAAATACGTTTGTTCTTGGCTTCCCTGACACCCTACTCAGCTGCTTTTTTTCTATCACAAAGACCTCTTCATTTCCTTTGCTGGTTCTTCTTTCTCTGCTCAACTTGTCAGGGCTTCTTTCCCTTCTTTTTCACATGCTCTCCCAGTCACATTCTTTAAATGCCACTTATATAGTAAATTGTTATATCCAGTTCTGTGCTCTGAACTCAAGCCTGCAAGTGCCTCATTAGCAGCTCTACTTGGATATCTATCTAATAGGCATATATAATAAAATCACCATAAAAATGTTTAATTTTCTCTCCCAAACCTTTCGGCCATTTTAGTAAATGGTACCACTAATATGTCATTTTATTAAAATAGCCAAAGAATCTAAGTTATCTTTGATTCTACTCTTTGCTTTAACTCTACTCTTCATGTCCTAAGCACCAAGCAAGTCCTATCATCTAAGTCCAGAACATATCTCAAATCCACTGTGCCAGTCCCTCTCTGTTACTACCACTGTAACACAAACAGCACTCCTCACCTCTGTCAGTTCGGCTCCGCAGCCAAAGCTTTTCAAAACTATGAAGATGATTCAGGTCACCTTTTTGCTCAAAGCCCTCAAAACAGCTTCCCATCACATTCTGATTAAAACCCACTTTGCTTCATGATATAGCTTCTGCTTACTTCCCAACTTTACTGTATGCTATTGCTGAGTGCTAGGTATAAGTCAAGCTTACCTTAACTCTTTTAGTTCCTTAAACACATCAAGCTCATTCCTACAATGGTTTCTTAACTCTTCTCTCTGCCTAAGATACTCTTCCTTTTATCTTCACATGGTTGACTCTTTCTTGTAAATCCAATTTATTTTACTTCCTCAGAGTCTTTCCTCCCCCAAAGTCACTATTTCACATATCATCCTCTTATCTATCTTGTACTCTATTATAACAGCTCTACCAAGGCCTAGAAAAGTGCCTGCATAGAGCTTAATAAATTCATACTAGCTGAATGCAGGAAACAGTGAAATACAAATTAGGACTATCCAATATTAGTCAATTTTATATCTTAATTAATCTGAACCAGAGACCAAAACAGTGTTCACCCAAATTATTTTTCCATTCATAAAAAAAGTCTTTTAAATGTCACTTTGGTCTTGAAGGCATATAAAATGTTAATTTTGAATCATATACTGTATTAAGTTAGCCTTATTAAAGAAAGACTCTCATTTTAAGTTAGCCTTATTAAAGAAAGACTCTCATTTTAAGAGCTAGGGAAATTATGGGAAGAGAGTTACCCTGAAATCTACAAATGATGTTCTCTTTTACTTTACCTCTCCCTAATAAAATGCCTTCAAAGGCTATAGCTGACACTTATATTGAATGCTAAGTTACTTTGCTGATACAGTCTGCATTACTCTTTCAATAAGTTGCTATTTACTTTCTCAAGGTTGGTCTGTTTCTCATTTGGGTACCACTCCCATTTTCCATATTCGTACTTCTTTCTCCTTTCCTATGTCTCAATCAGTATAGTAGCAGTGCTGGCTTTAGAAATGACCAAAAGAACCATCTTTATTAGTGAGTCATTTATGATGTCACATTGCTGCTTAGTGCTCAGAGGCTTTTTCTGTTACTTATTTTGCCCCAGTAAATGTAATCATGCTTTCACTCATGACTCATTTTATGTTAAATAAAAACAGCTACTATGCTATTGTCATGTAAAAACATAAGTGATACTTGCTATTGCTTTTTCTTGTTCTTCACCGCTTTTCTTCTTTTTTGCTCGTACCTGAAATATTTACATTTTGGAAAACAGAAGATAAATATATAACTTGTACTCAAGGCATTTCTTTTTCATTCCGTAATATATGTTGCACCTTTAAAATTTCTATGTAAAAAACATTTTGACAACCAAATGACACTTTAAATGCATTGTTTTACCTCAAACCCGTTACATCACAATAAGGATTCAATCAAAAACACTTAAAGGGAAGAAAATTAAGATTTTAAATCTCTAAAGGGCTTTTCTTATATTCCCTTTTGGTACCTAAAAAAGAAGCAGTGAAGCACAGTGGATACAACACACGAGCTCTGAAATAAAACATACTAAGCATGGAATCCTACCTCTCCTATATATTATTCTGTTTCATTATCTGTAAAATGGAAATAATATCCACCCTCAAGGGAAAGTGCACTGTGGTGTTCAATAAATAGCTACACATATAGTGTACTCAGTATAAACCAACTGAATAAAATCCTTTAAAGTAAGAATTATTCAATCCACATTCAATAGGCCAAGACAAGGATGCTGTCATGCAATGTCCAGAACAGCCTGGACGTGACTTTTGAATAGTCTGTTAAAGACATTCATTCAATAAACCTGTCTATGATATAAAAGTTAAATTTATTGTAACACGAACAAAGTACTTTGTACAAGGTTTTAAGGCACAAGGAATATCCAGAAGTGCAAATATCATATAAATAGAAGAAAGAGTCAATTTCGTTTTACTCAGAGCTTTACAGAGAAGTGTCCTCCACTCTGGAAAATGTCATTGATGACAATGCTATTGTACAGTTTCTGAAGGGCACATGTGATGCTCCTGCTATAGCCTAAATTTTGTTATATCTTAAGATTTTTATGTCTTCTGGCTGGAGTTATCTAATACCTGCAAGCATTTATGTTTTGAAATATAATTTAATAAAATTATACATTATTATTTTCTTAGGAAATGTTAGGATAAAGATGGGTAGGTTATATATATTAGCTACAAATTTCATTTCAGGGAGCATTACAAAATGGGGGCAATAAGCCCTAAACAAGAATACTAAATCAAAGAGAGAAATATTTTAAAGATGGTAACTTATAGAGACCTAAAATTAATTAAAAATGGACTCTAATTCCAACTGAGTACAAAATCTCAGATAGGGTTATCAGAGCTGAAAAGGACTGTACAGATTACCTAATCCTACTCCATCCTTTTACAGATAGGAAAATTGAGATTATGCCAACATTTCTGCTCTACCTCATCACCTTTCTACTCCCTATACAGTAGTTCCAAAAAGAAAATAAGGCAATGTTGGGTTTCAATATGCTATACATCATACAGCATCTTTCATGTAATCAAAATGGTAATATAATAAAAAGAAAATATTAGAAGAGTAAATATATCTCATATTGGAAAGGTATGTGAAAATATGGTTTTCAAAATAATAGCAATTACCTTCTAGAAAAATGCAAAACTTATTTGAAATGGAACAACTTTCTTCTCCATAGTACATAATACTAGCAAAGTAAATATAAATCTAATACTCATGAAGTATTCCTTTTTACTAATTCATATTTATTAAATCAAATGACTAAACATTTTAAAGTGAAGAAAATGCATTTGATCACATACTTACTTACCTCCTCAATATAATCTGATTCTGATAAGGACTCAGATGATAAAGCTTTATCTTCAGGGTACATCTTCCTCTTTTTGCCAAGTCCTTTAATGTCCTATGAAAATAAATGCATGCATCCTGATTAAAAAAGATATTATTACTATGTCATGTAAATTTTGTTTCTAAGTTCCATTAATACAATTATCATAAAAATTATTCATTTTTATTAAGAAATGTCTAAAGTTGGTGACATATACCAGAATTCTATCCTTAATTCCAATAAAGTAATGCTTTTATTAAATAACTTGAAAAGAAATAACTATCCATTTAGATGCACTATCCTCCCTTTCTTAACTATACATGACAAATTTCAGAGTCAGGAGGAACCATATAGATGGTGTATGATATGGGTCCCTTATATTCTAATTCTTTTGTTTCCACCCAGTGTTGGATCAGACAGGCTTAGTGCTGCAGAGGAAATCAATGGGTAATTATTTATTTTTTAAAAAGATTTATTTATTGTTTTTGACAGAGAGAGAGATACAGTCAGAGACAGAGAGAAGGGGGAGGGCTCAGAATAGTCTCCATAGCTGCACATCATCGGTTCTTCCACATAGTTTCATTCCACAGGTGGGCAGGGCTGCACAGGGCAGGAACTGGGTCGGGGTCTCACCCTGGTGAGAACTGAACTGGGGGCACTCCCCAGTTCAGCATATAGGTCTGCACCTGCCGGGGCCGGGATTCGATCCTCGGTCCCCGGGGTTGCAAAGTGAGCGCCCAACCCACTGAGCCATCCCGGCTTCCCCAATGGGTAATTATTTGTGATGATAATTCCTTTAGTACATTAATTATTAAATTCACATTAAAATTTATTTTATTCATCCATAAAAAGGAACGAAGTACTAATATATATGCTACAACTTGGAGGAACCTTGAAAACATTATACTATGTGAAAAGAAGCCAGAGACAAAAGGTGACATGTTGTATGATTGCTTTTATATGATATATCCAGAGTATGCAAATACAGAGATAGAATGCAGATTAAAGGTTATCTGGGGATGGGAGAAAGAGAATGGGAATTGATTACTGGTACTTAATGAATATGGGTTCTTTTAATGGAGTGATAAAAAAATTTTAAAACAAGAGTAAGGTAGTTGTTGCACAATATTGTACAAATAGATATTAAATACCAACAAATTGTAATTTTAAGATGATAATAGCATATTATGTGAATTTCACCTTAATTTTTAAAAAATAATATAAAAAGACTGAGTAAAATATAGTGACGGATCTATTTTCTTCTTAATTGCTTTCTTTAGGCTTTATTTTTAATAATCAGAATAAGATTTTAACATGCAAATTACAAACATGGGTAAGGAGAAACAGAATTACAGTTGAGTCACAAGTGAATAAGATAAAATATCTACTTATAGTAGCAAATTTTTTTTCAAAACTTATCTATATGGTAAGCTCAATTTGAAATACAAGTCTGTTCTTGAATTAAAAGGGTCTCCTTTAAAATGACTTGAGACAGAAATGTTTAATCTCCATTATTTTGAATTTTTAATCTGAGATAATCCATTTTCTTATACAAACTCAAACTCTGCAGGAATAGTTCTTATCTTTTACCTTCAATAATGAATCCAACAAACAATTTTCTTATTAAATCAACAAAATACAACAAAAGCAAATGAAATAAATCTTTTATGTTAAAAAGGGGAACACATGTTTATTGCTTGAAATAACTGAAGTATTGTATGACAGACTATTTTAAGGCAATGTAAAATTTAATTACCTTTTCTTTCTCAGTTGCATCCTTTGACTTCTTTTTCTTTTTTAAGCTATCCTAAACAAACAAATATATATATATATATATAAATTTTAAATGTAAGAGATATAGCATTATAATATAAAGACAAAAATACCCAAAAGGTGATTTGCTCTTTGACTATAAAAAGCTTACTCCAGTACCAGAATTTTATTTTAAAAATGAGAAAAATATGTTGTTTATATACGTGCTTGTAAGAAAATGAGGTTTCTTTATTTGTCTGGCTGTATATCAAATCTATGTTTACTTAAATTGACAGATATTGTCTGTAATAACTGCATGGTCTATTTTAAAACAAGACTATATTTGTCTGTGGTGGTCACATGCACTGGTTACAATTCACACCGTGTTCAGTCATCTATCAACTCTGATTTTCTTACCCTCATAAAGACGAGGAGGCAAGAACTTTTACTTTCGAATTTTTCAGTTTTAGCTATTAACCCCTTGATATATGAATTAAATAAAATCCTATGTGAGAAAAGAAATACTATTTATTTTTCAACTTAAAATTTGGGGGTACAGTATCAGTACTGGATTCACATAACTTGTAAACTTTGATTCCAAATCTGGCATGTTTGGTAGCTATAAATTGCACATACCCTAGCTGTTCTCTGAATTTTATCAGTGACTCATCTAGGGACACATCTTCAACCAGAGTGTATAATTATTCAAACTTATTATTTAAATAGTTGACTATACTTTGCATTTTTCATATTCTGTCTTCTTTACATACAAGTTTCATTATCCACAAAGTGAAGAAAATGTGACATAGCCAAGGGGAACACATTGTGAACATTTTTGAGGCAGTTTGCGAAAATATTGGTGTCTCTAATATTGCTCTTTTTAACCAGTGCATACCTATATTTGATTTTTGTACTTGCAACATTATGATACATGATGAAAGGTATGTTTTCATTTCATCACTTGTTACTGGACACCACTCCTCAACCTCAAGTTCTGGTTCTTTATTTTTTGACTTGCATATCTATGTTTCTACAGTTATCATTAAAAAAAAAAATCATCACTTTGCACTTGTTTAAAAACATAAAGACGTATAGGACTTGCTCCAGTTTTCTAAAGCATTTATAGCCACAATTTGGGTAAATGGTTTTATATTTGGAATATTTTATTTTTCTTCCCAATTCCATTCTTCATTTCCTGAATCACAATCATCACTGCCTGATATAGATATAGGTCTTGCATGTTTACAAACATTACATTGGATAGGGCTACCTTCACTTGAATTTGAATCTTAAGTTGAATAGTTAGCCATACGAGTTTGTTGAAAATCAGTCTCGCTGTTTTTGCTCAAATACCCCATTTCACTTTTGTACAAAGTCAAAACAATCATCTTACAGAGACTACTTCTATAATTCACACTTTAACACTGAATATATCTAACTTTTTGATAATATGCATTATAACTGTACTCAAAAGCAAATTAAATCTGTGCTCCATCTCAGAGACATCAATGTTTACAATGGCTTAAGAAACATGTGACATATTTGAGATGTCTTTGTATGTTGAGGGGTTAATCTCCCTGAGCCTTTCTTATCCATAAAGTGGGATAACATAAATAACTACTTTGTAAGGTTGTTGAGAGATCTGAGTTAACATGTCAAGTCCTTAGGACTGTGCATAAAGAGTGGTAGGTATTCATTCAATAAGTGTTAGCTATCATTAGACTAGCTCTTTTGTTTTAAAAGACAAAGAAAAAAACCCCAACAATTACTGAATACTTTCTAGATGCCAGGCATTTTGTCAGAAGAAATCTCACTAAGGGAGTAAATATCTGCTACAAAACCAGACAGTTGCTTTGTTTTCCTGGGGACAGGATAATATTTGTCAAATTGTGGTCCATGGACATCCCTGAATCAGAATTACACAAAACATCTGTTAAAAAGGTACTTTGAGCCTAACCAGACGTACTAAATCAGACTCTGAAAATGAAGCACAGGAACCTACATTTTTATTGCAACCTGCATGTATTTTTTATGACCACTACTGTCTGAGAGCTAATTGTGTCTGACAGTTCTAATAGTACTTCACAGATTCGAGTACAGTACAAAGGACAACAGACCAGATAGTAGATCAAGATTCCATTTCCAATTCTAATAGCGGTTGTATAAATTTAAGCAAGACACTTTTTTCTCTGAACTATGACTTCTTTATGAAAACGGGAGAAATAATGCCAGCCATGCTTATATAAAGCTGTCATGAAAATATTGAGATATGGAGACATACATATGAAAGTATTTAGAAAACAATTGTCCTTATGTAAGATACTAAGTGACACAATATCAAAGTGTGAAAACGAGTGTCTCATTTCTAAATTGAGAGCAATTTAAGATAGGAAGAACTAAAAGAAAAACCCAATTACATTGTTCACTATGCAAAATGTTGCTAATTTAAATAGTTTTACCTTACTGTCTGATTCAGTGTCTGACATGGAGCTTTCAGAAGATTTATGTGAACGGTTCTTCTTTTTCTTTCTCCTTTTTCCTTGTTTCTTGTCCTATACAAAACATTTTTTGAAATATTTGCTTTCTGTTTTAAAAATATAATTGGTACACTTTATTAATCAAACATTTATTAACGAACAACAGCTAATGGAAGGACCAGCTTATAAATGTTTTAATGGAAGGACTAGCTTGTAAATGTTTTAACTGATAATTAATATTTGAAATGTAACGTATACTTTCAAATTTATAAGTGATTTGACTCACACATAATCCCTAGCATCTAGTCAAATAGCATTTTAGATTTTTCAAATCCATTTCTTCTACTGCTAAACAAAAAAAATTCAGAAATCTAAAAATATATATCAATATTTAAATATCATTTATTTATGTCAATGCTTTCAGTTATGGATAAGTAATCAAACCTGGAAGTAAACATTTTAAACTAATTATCTCATAACTGTTTCCTTTGTCATTAAAGGAATTATAGGTATTCATGAGTCATTCACAGGCAAACCTTACCTCATCTTCAGAATCTGAAGAACTGCTGGAAGAATCAGAGCTTGATGAAGAAGAAGATGAATACTTGACCAAGCACAAAACAATTAAAGCTTGTGAGATGCAGGAATTTTTTCTTTTACTAAGTCTTTCAAATACTTAATGAAATCAATCTAGTGTCTGAGAAACAGATGCCATATTCATAAGACCTAAATATTAAAATGTCAAATGTCACCTCTCCTCACCAAAAAAAAAAAAAAGGCTCAACAAAGTTAACAACAGATATAGCAATGATAGTCAATTCTCCCCCTTTAATAGCAACAGAGGAATTACTAAGTTATAATGATGTTGGCACCTGTCTTTTATATCAGAAATACAACAAACCACCCATAACTACCAAAGGACCTCTAGGCTCTTTGATTCATTTAGAGTTAACATAGAGGTTATAGAAATAATTCTTACTTTTTTTGTAGGCTCTTAATTGTAACATTTAGAAAAATGGAAAACTTTTGCTCACCCTACCAGATTTCTTCTTTTCTTTTTTCTTTCTCTAAAAGCAAACAAATAAAAGTACAAATCTTAATGTGAATTTTTAAATGTTATCTATTAATAGTAATATACAGTATTATTCAAAAAACCCAACTATGAAGGTTAGCAATAAAGTAAAAATGGCATTACCTGTCTTTTTTTGGATGAGCTCTCACTTCCACTTAATAATTTCTCTCTGTGTTTTTCTAGTTCTTTCTTCCAGTTCTACAAAAAGGTTATAAACATCATTAAAGGCTATCTATCCCTCCCACCCTCTTCTAATATACCTAATTTATAAGACAGCCTTATTGTTTCCTTTCCCCCATCCTCTATTACCCCTCACCTATTCCAGCCTAATTACAAAAGATACTCCAGGTGCCAGAATCTTCTACCCTATCATCAAGGGAGCCCCTACGAGTTCTTTTCAAAGAGTACATTAAGGGGTGGGAATTTCCCACTATATATTGATAGTAGATATTATCAGTGAAGCTGAGGACTCTTTTCTTCCTAATAATGATGGTTAGATTCTTTTTCCAAACAGTAAAAGTTGAATTAACCTATACAACAGCTGAAATACTACATTCATGTTTGTAATCAAAACAAGCAAATATAACCATGGAAATTCAAGGGTAAGAGAGGAGCATGGGGACAGGAGAGACATGGGGAAGAACCTAACATTCAGAAAACTTGAATATTTAAATTACTATAAGTGGTTTTCTATATATTAAAAACAAAACAAAACACGTATTTACATACATACTTGTATTCAATATAATTTATTAATAACAAAACACCTATAAAATACAGGGTCCCCTTAACCCAATCTCTTGGTTTATTAAAAAAATTATTTCATTCTTCCTATTATAACAAAAAAGCTTAGTTGGGGATGCCGGGATAGATCAGCTGGTTAAGCGCTTGCCTTGCAGCTTCGAGGTCCAGGGATCAAGTCCCAGCTCGGCCAGTGCATGCCCCATGTGCTGAATTGCAGTGTGGGTGGTGTCCGCCTGGGTGGCACGGTGGTAAGGGTTCTTGCCGCTCATGTGAGAGGTCCCCGGTTCAGTTCCCACCCCCAAGGTTCCACATCCGCCTGTGTGGAGTGGAACCACGTCACAGCTGATGATATGTGGCTATGGAGATGGCTCTTGGCCCTCCTCATTGCCCCCTCACCTTCTCCAAACAATAAAATACATCTTAAAAAAAACAACTACAAAAAAACTAAAAAAAATTAAGTCTACTTTTAAAAGGACTATTTACAAACCTCATTCATTTTTTCTTCAAATTCAGCCAAAGCCTTAGAGCCTTTCTTTTTCTTTTCTAGTTGTTCTTTCACTTCTTCCCTTAAAAAATAGAATGCAAAAATGTTTTCAAGCAATTCAAATTAGAGAAGGACGCTTACAAACAATACAACAAAACTTTGTGAACAAATTTTTAATAGCCTAGTAAAACTTCATTCCAGTATTGCTACATTTCAAATTTGTGTTCACACCCATGTAAATCAATTATTATAACAAATTCTATTAGATAACACTAATCATTCCTTCTCTAAACATGGATTATAAAAGCTGATAAACAAAATATTTCAGCACTCATATACTACAGACACTGTTGTAAATATATTTTCCTTTAGTCCTCACAAAATCCTGTGAGAAAAGGTAGTATTCTTTTATAGATAAAAGCTGAAGTTTGGGGAAGGTAAGAAATCTGCCCAAGGTCACAAAGCTTTAGCAGTTTCAGTGTTAGGATGAGCTAGTCTATTGGACTGAACTACTGTATTCTATTACTAAATCACCCATTTTATAATGTATCTCACACATGTTGTGCAGAAGAGAACACAGCACACCTGACTGCTTAGTTTTAGAAAGGCCTGTTTACAAGACTGCCCCTGCTATTGTCTGAGAACTTGGATTTGTGGAGGGTCCTTACCAGTCTTGGAAAAGAGTGGTTCATCCTGTTTAGCTGGTTGTACAAACACTGTATTTAGGCTAAACACCTACATTCCTTCTGGGAGTCTGGACATTTTTTTTTTTTTTTAAGATTTATTTATGTTTTTTGACAGACAGAGAGAGAGAGAGAGAGAGAGAGAGAGAGAGAGAGATACAGAGTCAGAGACAGAGAGAAGGGGGAGGGCCCATAGTTGCACACCATTGGTTTTTTCCACATAGTTTCTTTCCACAGGTGGGCTTAGGGTTGCACAGGGTAGGAACTGGGCCGGGGTCTCGCCCCGGTGAGAATTGAACTGGGGGCACTCCCCAGTTCAGCATATGGGTCTGCACGGGCCGGGGCCGGGACTCGATCCTCGGTCCCCGGGGCTGCAAAGTGAGCGCCTAACCCACTGAGCCATCCCGGCTTCCCCTGGACTTTATTTTTATTCTTAAATTTATTGGGGGTGACTTTAGTTGTTAACAATTACATAGCTTCCAGGTGTACAACTCTACATCACATCATTTATGCATTGCATTGTGTGCTCACCACCCAGAATCAGCTCTCCCTCTATCACCATATATCTGGTGCTCCTTCCCAAATCTCCACCCACCCCCCCATTTTTGTAAAGATTTATTTTATTGTTTTTGACAGAGAGAGAGAGAAAGAGAGAGAGAGAGAGAGAGAAAGAGGGAGAGACAGAGAGAGAGAGAGAGAGAGAGAGAGAGAGAGAGAGAGAGAGAGAGAAGGGGGAGGGCCCAGAGCAGTCTCCACAGTTATTAGTAATCAGTTTTCAACATGATTTCATTCCACACAGGTGGGCAGGGGCCATGCAGGGTGGGAACTGGGCTGGAGGCTTCCTGCATGGGAAGCACACCCCATTTCAACATATGGGTCCACACAGGCCGTGGCCAGGATTTGATCCTTAGTCTCTGGGGCTGCAAAGTGAGCACTTAACCCACTGAGCCATCCTGGCCTCCTCGGAGTCTGGAATTTTAACATCTAATAGGTTGAGAGATTGATCAGTCCCCATTAAAAACCCTATGCACACAGACTCTATGAACTACCCTGGTTGGCAACATCTCACAGATGTTATCATAAGTCGTGCGAAGGGAATTAAACCCATCCTGTGTGAGTGCCTTGGACACCTACACCCAAGTCTCCTCAGACTTCACCCCATGAGCCTCTGCCCTTTGCCGACTGTGGCTGGTATCCTGTCACTGTAATAAATCTTACCATGAGTACAACTATCTGTGAGTTCTTCTAGTGAATTATTCAACCTGAAAGTTGTCTTGGGGACCTCTGACACACAAGTAATATACTTGCCTAGGCACATCGCCTTTCAAGTTCATTCCTTCTCCCCAATTTTAAATACAAAATGTACGTGTTTGGGGATAATTTATTTTCTGGTCAGCCGCAACAGTTAACAGCAGCACTCATGAACACTGTAAGGAGGTAGACACGACTAACTTCCTTTTAACTCAAAGAAAGGATTCCCAGCTATTTGCAAGCATAACTTTCAATTACAGTTGCCCAGCTTTCAGAGGCCCTTGGATTCTGAAACTAACAACTCTGAAGCTTGTTATATGTTACCTCAGGCATGTATTTAATAATAAGACATACTAAAAAATAATAAAGCTCTAAGCTTTATGTAAATAAAGCTTTTAAGCAAAATGTAAATCAGAGCCACTCAACAAGGGCAAAAACCAACAATTCAAAGCAAAAACTTTACAATGGGAAATTCTAACTCATTGAAAAAACAGCAAATGAGGAAGCTGGGATGGCTCAGGGGGTTAAGTGCTCGCTTTGCAGCCCCAGAGCCCAAGGATCAAATCCCAGCCCTGGCCCATGTGAACCCATATGCTGAACTGGGGTGTGCACCCAGTTCAGTTCTTGCCGGGGCCTATGCGGGAGACTCCTGGCCCAGTTCCTGCCCTGTGCAGCCCAGCGCCCACCTGTGGAGTGAAACTATATGGAAAACTAATGTTGTCAACTATGGAGACTGCTCTGGGCCCTCCCCCTCTTCTCTCTGTCTCTGTCAAAAACAATAAAATAAATCTTTAAAAAATAATAATAGATAAAATATATTAGCACACTGCAAAATTATGGTCTTTTCTAGGGGTAGAGAAAAGCTTGGTATGAAAAGGGTATCTCGTACTGCTTTAGCTATTTTGGATGGTGGGGTCTTAAATGTTTGCTTTACACTCATGAGTTTCACACATTCCAAAGAAAGTACACATCAAATATTTCAAAAAATTACATATGTGGCAACTGCTTGGCAATCAATTAAAGTTTTAACAGTAACTTTTAAAAAGCTTATGAAAACTTTATAACCAGGTAAATTATTTCACAAATACCAGGTAGGCCTTGGTCGATTCAGATAATCTTGGATTGTTGGTCCTGAAGATTGAATTGGACCTCTTGATCTGGCCATTGCTATTGGGTTCATATAGGCCTTGAGGAAAAAACAAAAAATTTACTCCATTAAAATAACCATTAAAAATGCAAAAGCGCACTTACTAATCAAGCAATTTTTAAGTAAATGCATACTATGTCCAACTAAGCATTAACAACCTGGATAACCAACTTTTCATAAAAAAAGAAAAAGTTTAATGCTCTATTAAGCCTCACAAGTTTGGGAGATGAGTAATATCGCTATTTCATAAAAAAAATGTGCTTTTATCAGTGTTGATGAAAATAATAATGATACATACCTCTTTCTTACTGATAGGTGGCTTTATAATGTTTTCTCTTATAGCCCAATGACCCTGTGAGGTTGATAACACTGCTCAACAGCAAATGTTACTCAGTTCTAAAGAAAGTACAGATGATCTAACTCTAAACTCATTGCTTATTCTACTGTATCTTCTACCTCAGGAAGAACTGTGCATACTGATGGCAATTATATTCACAAATTGTAAACATCAAAAATTAAATTATGCAAAGGCAACAAAAAATAAACAAGACTTCATCAAAATTAAAAATGTCTGTGTATCAATAGGTACTGTCAAAAGAGTAAAAACACAATCCACAGAATGGAAGTAAATATTTGCAAATCATGTATCTGATAAGGGATTAATATCTAGAATGCATAAAGAAATCTCACAACTCAGTAATAAAAAACTCATACTCAATTAAAAAATGCACAAAGGACTCGAACAGACACTTTTCTAAAGAAGATATACAAATATCCAATAAGCACATCAAAAGATGTTCAACATCACTAGTCATTCGGGAGATACAAATCTAAACTACAATGAGATGCCAGATTACATGCATTAGGATAGCTATAATCCAAAACACAGAAAATAACAAGTGCTGTCAAGAATGAGGAGAAAATGGAGCCCTTACAAATTACTGGTGGGAATATAAAATATTGCAGCTGTTGTAGAAAAATTTGGTGGTCCCCCAGATGGTTAAACACAGAATTACCCTATGATCCAGCAATTTCACCTCTACAGTAGAACTGAAATATTGAAAAAGAAAACAAGGACTCAAACAGATATTTGTATACCATTGTCACAGCAGCATTATTCACAGTATCCAAAAAGCAGAAACAATCCAAATGTTCATCTATGGATGAATGGATGAAATGTGGTATACACATACAATGAAATATTTTTCAGCTTTAGAAAGCAACGAAATTATTACATGCTACAACATGTGTAACATGGAAACATGAGAGAGAGGGAGAGAGAAGGGGGAGGGCCCAGCGCAGTCTCCATAGCTGTACATCATTGTACAAAGTTGTGATACCACACCGGTGGATGTAGGGCCGCATAGGGCCATGCAGGGCCGGAACCGAACTGGGGGCCTCTGGCTATCCCAGAAGATACCAGTAGCACCACAGTTCAGCACGTGGGTATGCACAGGCCGGGGAAGTGCATCTTATGTGCCAGGCTCCTTGCAAAACATTTGGTAGTTGGTGCTCATAATCATTAAGCAATAATGAATATAACAAAAAGGTTTTTAAAACAAAACGTAACTTTTACAAAGATAAAGCTTTTTTACTTATTATAGTTTAGTGTGAAAAAGAAAGCGCCTAATGAAGCGGGTGCATTGTTAGGAATCAGTTAAAATAAAGAAATATTGTGCAATTTCTTGAAATATCTATTATTTAATTGCTTTAAATATTGTGACCCCCATAAATCAAATACTCATATTCATAGATAACTAGAATTGTCTGTGGCTGCAAACTGCTGAGTGTGGGTAACAGAAAACAATGTTTTTGAAATTCAGGATGGTAAATTTGGCCCAAAGGAATATATAAGTGGGCAGGCTGGAAAGAATAATGTAAACTGCTAAGAGCAAAATATGCAGAACTTCATTTGTTACTTTGATTACCTATTTTTATTCACAAAGTAACAAAAGAACAAGGAAGAAACTTCTGGAAAACAATGGGAACAAAGGGTGACCATGATGAATTTAAGGGCCCTTTACTAATCTCTAGAATTAAAATGTTCAATTAAAGAAAAACAACTTTTTTTTTTCAAGAATGTTCAATACCAAAGTAAAGCTTAATGTAAAGTATGGACTTAGAGTGAAAATATGCCAATATAGGTTCATTAATTGTAACAAATGTACCACTCTGATATGAGCTGATAGTGGGGAAGGTGAGGGAAGAGAATATATGAGAACTCTGTTTCCTCTCAATTTTGCTGTGAACCTAAAACTGCTCTAAAATATCGTTGATTTTTTAAAAAAACCTTTCAACCTGATGGCTTTTAAAAAGCAATTCTAGATGCTGGGATGGTTCAGTGGGTTGAGCACTTGTCTTACAGCCCCTGGGGTCCAAGGATCTTATCCTGGCCCCGGCCCATGTGACCCCATATGCTGAACTGGGGTGTGCCCCCAGTTTGGTTCTTGCCAGGGCGAGCTTCCCACGTAGGAGGCCCCAGGTTCTGCTCCTGCCCTGGGCATATTTCCCATGTAGGAAGTCCGAGCTTGCGGGAGCATGCCCCCTGGCCAGTTCCTGTCCTTTGCAACCCCATGCCCACCTGTGGAATGAAACTGTGTTGAAAACTGATGACATACAATTATGGAGACTGTGCTCTGAGTCCTCCCCCTTCTCTCAGTCTCAAACAATAAAAATAAATCTTGAAAAAGCAATTCAGTCATCTTTAAAGCTATAATTTTATCATTAGTGTAAGAAAAAAAATGCCATTATTTTTAGAAGCCAAACACTCCTTTTGTTATTTAAAATCAAGAGTTATGATGTACTGAGCTAAATGTCAGATGACCCAAGTTTTGGTCCCAGTTTAAACAGTTCCATCTTTTCAATGCCACAAGGAGAGTGAATTTGACAATCTGTGTCTTCTAACTCTTAAGTTCTTGGTTTTATTTCCACAAGCACAGTGTTACCAGAACACTGTGCCAAGATAACATAACAGGTACTAAGTATAGCTATTATCAAAATGCTCTAGGTAGTTCATTTAAAGTTTTTCAAATGTTTTGAAAGGAATGTAAAAACCAACTTTTCACCCAGTGAAACAAAAGAAAAAAAAACATTTTAGGCCTCTGTATGAAACTGCACCGAAGGCCTGATGATTTCTAAACATTCAAGACCCGAGCACATTAAAGTACCCAAACACTTGACACTTCATGCCTAAGGATGCTCCAGCAAAACGCCATTTCAACTGTATGAGAATCAGGATACCACACAACAACCTTTGACCTAAGCCAGGGAAGCAGGACAAAAGAACATTCTTCAACCAGTAATCAAGGTTCACCAGCGTGGTTCCTACACATCTTTGATTTATGAAGATTACATAAAATTAAAACATTTTGACAAAATATGAGAAATGTTATCATTTCATAAAAGTAAAGCTCATTTATCACTCTCCAGCCCACCCCACCTCACCCACCCCCAAAACACTCAAAGGAAAAATAATCATTGAAAAAGCTAGTTCATTCAATTTAGTACATTAGCTTTAAATCCTTTTCTTTTAAATTTTTTATTTTTTTGCTGCTCAGTGGTTAAAACTGTCACAGACAAGCCCAGGAACTGTAAGGCTGCCACCTGGTTTGTTGCTAATCCCTTTTTACAGCCCATCCAAACTGATGCATAACCTGAGTTTTCCAAATCAACCTAGTACGGTAGCTATCTAGATAGAATGCCTTCCTCCCACCTCCATCTGTCAAAAGTACCTTTCTCTTTTCAGTGCTCTCAGAACCTCGAATCTCTATCGGATGTCATTTTTTACTCTATTATGTATCTCTTTTCTCTCATTTACCAGAGTAATAACTTTCATGCCAAGCATTCACCTGGCCACCTTTTTGTGATCTCGACTAGGTTGATAACACCGTTTTACAGATGAAGAAACTGAGGCTAGAGAAGTAACTTGTTTTGAGTCACCCAGTTCCCGAGGGGCTAAAACTGACATTCCAGTGGGCTCCTGACTCCACAGTAAAACTATTTCACGCCATCCATTCCTTCACAGGGCCTACTAAGAGCCAGGCAGTGGTGCGCGCTGGGGACACGAAGCCTAGTGCTGCGTCCCGGTTCTCAAACGGGAACACGCGCTGCAGGCCCCCGGGCGCGGGGACGCGTCCGAGGCCTCCGTGCCTCCCCCCACTTTGCGGGCGCACAGGAGGGGCGCAGCAAGCGCAGATGCGCGAGCCCGAGGGGGCGAGTCCGAGCGCCTCCACGGGCCTCCGACTTTGGGTCTCCCTCATCCCGCGCTGCTCTAAAGAAAAGGCGCACCGCTGGCTCGAGAAGGAGAGAAGGGAACCAGGCAGCACCGCCAAAGGGCACGGCGGAGTTGGGGGTGGTAGAAAAAAAGGACACGACCCAAGAGTGAAGAGTCGGGGGGCCTCCGAAGGTGCCAACCACGTACGCGGCGCATGCGCGTCTGCAGCCGAAGAGGGGCTGGGGGAGCTGGGTCTCCCGGCTGGAGGTCCGAGCGCCGCCTTGGACCCTCAGGCCTGGCAGGGAAGACCTGGGGTCCTGCTCTCCTGCCTCCCCGCCCCGCGTCGCCCCACTGTTTCCCCCGCCGCGTACTCACCACTCGATTGTCCCGCTTCCCCATGGTGCTGGCCTGAGCGCACAATCAAAACACCGACAGAGACTAGGCCAGTGGAGAGGCTGAAGTGGGGCAGATCCTTCTGTCGACACCCTCACCCCGCCCAGAGAGCGGCGCCACCCGGAGCGGGCGGCCGCATCTGGCCACAGCGCCACCTGTCGCTCGGAGGAGAGGCCGGCGATCGTCCGCGGTTTCTAGAAGTCGCCTGGGGGACTCCAGCTCCTCACCACCCACTGGGCAGGCGGGCACTGTTCTTCTGCACAGCAGCCTCCCCAAGGCAGGTCACCTCCTTTGGGCCGTGGACTGTTTTGCTGTCTTCCATTGCTGATGTGCAGCAGAAATGCTTACTCTAGGGGATACAACGTTTATTCCAAACCTTATTGTGTGCTAATGCTGGTGATAAGGTGATGACCAGGACAAATGTCTCTCACAGTCGATTAGGTGGTGAGGGATAAGACAGTACTGTCATAGGTGTTGCTAATGAAATCGCTCTTTAAATTCAGTTCCATTCATGTATCACCCACGCATTCATTTCACACTAATTTGTGAACATCTAGGTGACTGGAAGCTGAATCTGGGGCAGGACACAAAGATGATTAAGACACAGTCCTTACCTTCAAGGGGTCTGTTTATAACTTAGTAGGAAAGATAAACATACACAAGGCCGGCCATCTTTACTGTGTGGCATGTCATAATATTGTCAGTACACTACTAAAGCTTCAAGGGAGGTGATGGGGTATCCATAGGAGTTATATTTATTTAGTATTTATAGATGTGGATAAAGGCAGGCCCTTCTGGGCCCATCTTAGCACAGTGTCATTAAAAAGTAATTGAAAATTAATTTGGATCTTTTCTGGAATCTTGGAAAATGAAAATATGGGCTCACTCACTACATACAAGAAGATGCCTTAAAATCATCTCCTACAATTTGTCTCCCTTCTTCCCTTTCTCATACTGCATTGCACAACAGATACTTTTAACCCCCATTTTTTCTCTCAACACTTTCCCAAACTCTCGCAAATGCAGCTGTTAATGGTTCTTCTCCCTTGAGTAATCCATTTTGCTTTTTACTGCAAATTAGATCTCCTCAGTCCTTCATTTCTCCGATTTTTCCATGACTTAAGCTGGGGAATGCTCTGGTCAAAGACAGCCTTCTCTGTATGCAAAAGAAGAGAATCTTTGAATATTAAGATTTTTTTTTTAATTTTTATGGCTCCATTATAGTGTTTTTAATATTCCAGGCACTTTACAGATATTATTTCCAACCCTTCAGATAAGCTTGATATTACCCATGGGAGAATATAATGTTTTTCCTCTTTAGCTCTTTCTTATCTTTCATTTTTGTTGACTGATTATACAGAATACAGAGATTTAAAAAATATATAATAATGCTATAAATAAACAGAAGGGTTTATGTTTTCTATAGACGTCTGCCCTCTGGCAATCCAACCCCTCCCAAATGGAGCATGGATCCCAGGGGAGGACAGAGAAACAGGAAAATGACCAAAGAGCATGTAGAAATAATGATGAAGAATGCCCACACTATTGCGAGCTCATCTGAGTAGACTCCATAAAGACTGGATCAGTCCTAGCCTTCTCCGGACATAACTCACAGTGATTCAACAAGAATTAGAAAGAAATGCTTTGCGCATGCTCTGTATGTGTGTGAACACATTTGCCTTCTAGTTATAGACCTACATGCCCTCCCAAATGTCCTAGTCATAAGCAGGTAATTACATTCCATTTTTCAGATAAGGAAAACTGAGGCTGAGTGAAACCAAGCAAATTGCCCCAGGTCCCATTGCTAGAAAGTGGGGAAGCTGGAGATTCAAAGGCAGGTATGACAAACTTGAAAGCATGTGCTTTCCTTACAACATTGTATCGCCTTTAGAGAGGTGGAAGAACATTGACTAATGGCATTACAAGTGGACTATGAAGATGGGCAGATTTCCCATAGAGGAGCTGAGATAGAAGGACATTCCAAACAGAGGGAATAGCTTAAGTGAAAAGAAAGGCAATGCAGCCAGATGTGGCAGCATAAACCACATGTGGTAGATGGGAAACAAGACTGGAAAGCTGGAGGCCAAGGGCCTTGAATGCCAAGGGAAGAAGTTGTATTTTATGCTACAGGCCAAGCTTTTTGAACAAGGGAGTAACATGGGCATTGATGAAAGGCAAAGCTTTAAGTAGTGATAGAAATTACTACTACTACTACTACTACTACTACTACTACTACTACTACTACTACTAATTCACTGGGAGGGGGATTTCAACTTAAAGAGCATTCAAAGATTTTAACTCAAATGACATCTTTAACACTAAGTATGCTTATATGAACTTGGGTCTGTATCTAACTTTAATAATGTAGTTGAATTTCATATAGTTTTCATTATTGCATGAATATTTAGAATTTTCAACAATATAAAAAGACACAGGAGTGTGGTTTCTTCTGAGCTTTTCTCCTCCCGTTAGTGGAATGAAGTTCATCTATCTATGACCTAAAAAAAAGAGAGAGAGAGGAAAAAAAAGACACAGCAACCCAATTCACAAAACCAAGAGTCTATTCTTTGGGTGTGCATATCCCGAGATTGGAGACTGGAGATGGAAGCATAAGTGCAATAGCCATTGTGATCATCCATCTACTCGTGTATTAACCAAGAGAGAAAAGACAGGAAACAAGTTAACTGTCCACCACAAGGGAACTAGTTAAATAAAGTATGATACAACCACAAAATGGCAAACTATCCAGGAATTTAGAAAGCGATGTACAGCTGTATGTGTTGATATTGAAAAATATTATTAAGAGAAAGAGAGAATTATAGAGCAGTATATAGACTATGAGAAGATGTGCATTAACAAGATTATATATTGGTTTAATCATATACAATTGTTGATAGTCAACAATTTCTAATCTAAAAGAATGACAATTTCAGGATGCTGGGATAGTTCAACAGGATGAGTGCTTGCCTTGCAACCATGACATCTGGGGATCTTTTGAATCCCTGCCCTGGCCTGTGTGAACGCATATGCTGAACTGCAGCACAACTGGTAACCACCAGGATGGTGGCAAAGGTTCTTGCCTCCCATGCGTGAGACGCCCCCACTTAAGTTTCTGCCCAGCTCAGCCCCACATCCACCTGTAGAATGAAACTACTGTATATCACAACTAATGATGTACAACTATGTAGACTGCTCTGGGCCCTGCTCACCTCTCTCTCTCTCTCTCTCTTTCTCTTTTTTTTTCTCTCTCTAACAATAAAATAAATCTTAAAAAAAAAAAAAAAAAAGAAAAGATGTGGGGAAGCCAGGATGGCTCAGTGGGTTAAGTGCTCACTTTGCAGCCCCTGGGACCGAGGATCGAGTCCCGGCCCTGGCCCGTGTGGAGTGCCCCCAGTTCAGTTCTTACTGGGGTGAGACCCCGGCCCAGTTCCTGCCCTGTGCAGCCCCTCTCCCACCTGTGGAATTAAACTATGTGGAAAAATGAGTAATGTGCAACTATGGAGACTATTCTGGACCCTCCCCCTTCTCTCTGTCTCTGTATCTCTCTCTGTCAAAAACATTAAAAAAAAAAAAGATGGACAATTTTAGTGGTTCCATATATATATATATGTATATTTGAATATGTCCAGAAAAATTTTTGAAAAGTTCACACAATAAGCCCTTAGTGATGGTTACTTCACGATAGTATTAGTTGGTTTGTGGGGGCATAGGCACTTTTATTTTTCACTTTATCCCCTTCTTTTCTGATATATTTTATTTTATGAAAGACTTCTCAACTAATCAACTCCACTTTCTCTGATTTGACCATATAACTTCTGAATGCAATTTTGCCTACCTAAGAAGAAAATAATGATCAGTAAACATAATTATCTTGTGCTCTTGATGGGTATATTTCTCACTGTAAAAGTCATAAAGAGGATTTTTTAAGACAAAATTTGAATCATGAAAACCAAGTAGCCATTCACTTTAATAAACCCCTGGTTCAGTAACTATTAACGGATGAAGGCAGTGGAAGTTACCAAGTAAAAATGACTCAGAAAGGAAAATTCCTGATATTCATGAGAGCTTCAGCTGAATCAGTGCGTTATAGTTTCACTATAATTCTCCTCTTGTTCCACCCCTACTGAGGTGACTCAGAAGCTATAAAAGTTTTTGGCCAATTATTTCAGGATGGCTTTTGTTAGCATTGAAGGGGAACACCTTTAAAAAAAAAGAAAGAAGAAAAGAAAGAAAGAAAGAAAGAAAGAAAGAAAGAAAGAAAGAAAGGAAGGAAGGAAGAAAAAAGAAACCCATAGCTCTCTTGAGGTATGTTTTACATATAATGAAACTTACTAGTTTAAAATGTGCAACTTGATGAGTTTTGACAAATGCACACAGTCCTGTAGCCATCACTACAGACAAGATATGGAGCAATTTCACTT
>PVKE010017492.1:0-30677 GCA_004027555.1 Craseonycteris thonglongyai
TAAAAGACAAATAAAGAATTTAAGTGGATATTTTATAAATGAGGTAATATAATTACTAAATATCTGAAAGCCATGTCCAACTTTACTAGCAAGTAAAATAATACATTAAACAACAAGATTGTATGTTATTTTTCTTATTGTATCAGCAAATATTTTAAAAGAACATAAACCAATAGTGTCACACTGTAGTATATTAAATAAATGTTTGTTGAATCTAATAAATGAAGAGATGGATTGGTGAATATTAGGAGTAATACAAGATGCATGCAGATACTATGATTGAAATCTGTGCAAATGAATGAAGATATATATGAAAAAATACTGAAAGAATGATTGCTCTTTATCTCAGTTTCCTTATCTGAAAAATGGAGTAAGAGGAATGCATTATTTTAATATTCTTTCTTTTTATTTCTTTTCCCAAATTTCCTTTTATCTCTAATTTTCTGTGGTAGTGTTATATTTCTTACACTTTTAAAATAAAAATAAAACTATAAAATAAGGTCTTCAAAAAAAAAATAAACTTGTAAATTGGACATAGATCATTGTAAGTGGAGTGGGGATGGGGGAGCAGTAGAGCAAGAGAGTTTGAGATCCAGACTCATCCCAGTTCAGGGAATGGTAATAGAAAAGCTGACAGTTCAGGGCAGGAACCTCAAGCACAACCTAAGTCATTAACTGTACCTGGAGGGCAGACTTGGGGTGCTGGGTTTAAGACTATAACCCAAATTAGGGCCTGGTAGTAAGGTATTCAGGTCAGTTGAGGGTGGAACAGAATGAACTATCTGAGAAGGACATCCTGAGCAATGAGAATCCTCTTTGACATTTGTCTTTACTATAGCTGCATATTTCCTGAACTATCCTCCTTCTCTAATGCAGTTTACTTCTGCACTTGAATCTGAAGAGTAGGCTTTGTGAAATCCAAAGGATGGGTGGGGGTAGCACCATGTAAGGAGTCAGAGGAAGAATGGAGAAGGCCAGAACTTGCAAGACAAAAGAAAACAGAGACCTGTCAGTATTCAAAGAGTTGGGAAGCAGAACTGCTTGCTTTGCTGAAAACATTGAAACAGTGAAGTGCTGTGAAAAATGGGCTCATATTTCAGGATTACCAGTTTTTGTAAAAATGCAGATTGTTGAGCTTGGTTCAGAATTACCGAATTCTAGTCCTAAGGATATGCAGTTCATAAATCTTCTCAAAGTGATTCTCATGCACTTTAAAGTGTGAGAACTATCAAATGTCTGCATGCTTTAGAATCATCAGGAAGCTTATAAATAATTACATATCCCACTGCTAGAGATTCTGATGCACTGCAGCTGGAATGCTGTCAAGCAGTTCGCATTTTTAGCAAGCACTGTGGGGCTTGGAGGCAAGTGCTTCAAAATTACACTTAGGGAAACAATGTTATAGGTTCTTCGAATAAAGTTAAAAGTTGGAAAACCCCAAAGAATCAGATGATCTGACTATGATTAAGTATTGAGCACAGCATCAGAATGGCATCCTAATTCCATCTGTTTGTCTGTCTATATCTATCTATCATCTACCTACCTACCTATCTACTTACCTACCACCTATCAGTCTAGTCCTGGTGAAGTTGTTTAATATTTAAATAAACATAATATGATAGGGTATTGTCCTTTCTCATCCCACCATCATTTCTGGTTATCATGTAGGTTGTAAACATAGAAAGCTGTGGGTTGTTGTTTTTTTTATCTCATTTCTGGAATCTGAGAAGTGAATTCATCCAGTTGAGCCTGAGTCCAGTTAATGCCTGCGTCAGAAATGGCTAGTCCTGTGGTGTGAAACAGCCCCCTCCCAGCTGGCTATGCCTTTAATATTAGAAGCCAGGACAAAGTAGTAAGGCACAAGGCTCTCAGGGATTTTAATAAAGAAAATACAAAAAAAGAAGAAAAGAAAAAAGTTCTGTTCTTTTACTGGCCCCTGGAGGGAACTTGTTTGAATGAGTATACTAATTTAGTTCTGAGATAATAAGTGCTTATTGTCATTTGTCTGAAAACAGGCTTGACATCAGCGCAGATGTAGGGCCCTGAGCATCTCAAAAGTTTCATGGGGAACGTTTTACATTCAAAGAAATGTAGTGGGTAATTCACTGTCAACAGAAATGCAACACATAGGAAGGGTCTCTTCTCCATCTTCTTTCATCTTCTCCTACTCCACTATTCAATCCCTCCTCCATGCTGTTTCAAACACATTTTAGTCACTGTTATATTTTCTCTAGAAGATAGAAAACTAGAACAGGCAATATACGTACAAAGTGGAACCAGCTTCTTAGGCTTATGACAACAGGATTTGAGGCTGTGTACGGTTCTTGGATACTTTCATTGATTTTGTTTGGGAAATAGTATTTGATTTTTATTATTTTGTTACTACTTCCTTTTTTTGCTCTTTCTAAATTTTTTTTTTAACTTAAAATACAATAATTTATCTAAGCTGAGAGAAGAGAAAGAATGAAAGGGTTTTTTGCTCACTATTGTTCAGTTTAGCATGTTTTAAGGGAGAATACAACATTCCTGAGGGGCTGGGCATGGAGGTACAGAGGTACCTGTAGGATGAAAAAAAGAGAACCCAGAGGGGTAGGTGAGGCTTTGGGAGAAAAAAACTGTGAGTGCTGTACTTATACAATAAATTCTTCCTCTACCCCCAGAAATGTGACTCATAGGAACGAGACTCCTGGCAGAATTTTATTTGCTCAAAATGTGAATTGTTTTTTAAATTCTATTTTAATAAGGATGATTGATTATTTACTTTCAACCTTTATTCTTTGGTTTGTTTGTTTGTTTTGTTTTGTTTAGCTGACTTTTTTTTTTGCTGATGAAAGCCACTCAATTACCAAAGCATGAGGGACTCAAAGCAGTGGTGTGTTGAGCCCAGTTTGAGCTCCTCTCACAGGATAAGCAGGTATTTGGCCTCAGGTCCAGTTACCTTCCTCCCATTGTCAACAACTATTTATTTCCATACTAAGAATTTTTTTCTCATCCTCTTGTCACCAATCACACTTATTAACAGCTTGTTAGCAGTCTTTTTAGTTAAGGCAGAACTGAAAATAATATCTGAATCTTCAATCTTTTATAGCTTGTAAGATTATTCTCCCTGTCCCTCAGAGGAGCATCAGTCCGTGACACTGATATTTTTGTCCCTGCCTCATGAGCCTTGTTTGTGTCTGTTCCCTGCTATGACAGCCCAGTCAATGATGAGCATAGCCTTTGCAGGTGACAGTACATACTCATGGCCTGGGGCTACAGGAGACTGCACACTCCCCTTGCCTGGTGACTGCTGGGACCCCCAGGGACTGGGCAACTGGCTGTTTTCCAAGACAAAGATTAGAGATACAGCAAGGATCTGGAAGCAAATGCTTCTTTGTGAATGCACCTGCCATTGGGGCTCCTCTATCCCCACACCATGGATTTGTCTGGTAGTATAAGTCGTGGGTTTGCGAATTCATGCGGAAATTGCATAGTGCCTTAGAGGGTTTTCGTTTGTTTGTTTGTTTGTTTGTTTGTTTGTTTTTTAGATAGATGGGAACACAAGAGACTTTTCTATAGTCACAGCCTGTGTGCTTCCCTGATCTGCAAGAGGTAGAAGTGAATATTGGGATATCTTTTCCTCTCTAATCTTAGTTTGTTTCTAATTATCTCTGGTGGTCTAAGGAGCTCTATAATTCATGTGAATTTAATAACAGAATTGAAGCAGGTATTTTCTAACTTACTGTTTTCCCTAAAGTTCTGCAAATTTCACACTTTCATGGCAACACAGTATGATGGTGACACGTGTAGGCTCTGGGTTTCATTCCTGACTCGGAAACTTACTGGTGCTGTGACCTTGGGCAGGTTATGTAACCATTATGGTGTTTCAATTCCTTTTGTTAAAAAGTGGGGCTTAATGATCATGCCTACTCCGTGGAGCTGTGAGGATGGAACAGAGTAGCATGGTTGGCGTGCTCAGGATGTGTGTGGTGCAGCATGAACAAACGTATTAGCTTTGGTATGAATATCAGAAGGACCTGCTTGTTTTCCTAGGAGGCTATTTGTCCCTTAGTGAATCAGTGTTCTCAGGGAAGAGCTGCCCTCGTTGGATAACACATTAGCTCCCTGATTGAAATCAGAGAGTGAGGTTCTCTGTATGTGGATCCTAGTGGCTGCATGGGTGCTGATTTGTAAATGGGGAGAGATTGAACTCATCTACATTCCAAGCCAACACTCATCCATCTCCAACACCATCATCTGATTGGAGGCACACTCTCTAATATCTCTAATAGCTGAAGAAGCAGATACAATCTTTTGTTGAAACAATGTTAATTTGAGATTCTAGCCAAATATGCTAAGTAGTTTTAAATCAGAGGTTCCAAGAGTAAGACTAGGAGTCTATTGGTATTCAGTCTTCATTTAAACACGTAAAACCCAATTGTTTTTTTTTTACTGGAAAATATGCCATGTATAACATGATACAGTATAAGTATCTAAAGTTTTTGTGAAAAATATTCTTCAGTCAGCCTTTTACTATTTTACTAATTTATACATGTTTTTAAATGATTATCTTGATATAAATAATAGTAAAATAAAATAAAATTATTCATTATAATCTTACCACACTTATGATTTCATTATAAGGTTATACTAATATGATTATATAGCACCCCTGTATTTAGTTGCTTTTCTTTAATGTGTTCTTTTCCAATCAATCTTTATATATAAACCTATGCTTTTTATATTAGAAGATAATATATAAGTTTGTATTTTGTTCTTATTCACTTAGCCTTATTTACCTGAGCATTTTTTCTTTTTATGGCATAATCTTCCTAATCATTCATTTTAAGGTATAGATAGGCTTCTACTGAATAAATGGGTATTATAGCTCACCATTTTCTTCTTGTTGAATACTAAGGTTATTTTCATATTATTATTAAGGTAACACTACACTACACTTTGTGCATAACCTCTTTTCTCTTTTCCTGGGTTCTTTCTATAGGTATTAATTTACATAGTAACATCATATTCACAATTTTTTTTAATCTTTTTTTTTTTTTAAGATTCATTTTATTGTTTTGAGAGAAGGTGAGAAAGAGGCAGAGAGACAGAGAGAAAGGGGGCAGGGCCCAGAATAGTCTCCATAGTTGTACATCATTATTTTTTTACAGTTTCATTCCACATGGGTGGATGTGGGTCCATGCAGGATGGGAACCAGACTGGGGTCCTCCCACGTGGGAAGCAAGAACCTTTACTGTCATCCTGGTAGTTACCAGTTGTGTTGCAGTTCAGCACGTGGGTTTGCCTCGGCTGGGGTCAGGATTCGATTCCTGGACCTCATGGTTATAAGGCAAGTGCTCAACCTGTTGAGCTATCCCAGCATCCTCATATTCATAATTTTTAACCGGACTGTCTTATAAAGCATTAACTCCTTGGTATTAAGGCTCTTTAGGAACAGCGCCCAGACATAGAGTTTGGAAGAGTCTATGAAGCATGACAACTGAGTGGGGATGGAGTCTTCTCCAGAAGAGGACCATTTATTCTCTCCAAAGAAAAAATATATATTTAGCTGAGTATTTTGCATTTCCAGGCACTCTGCCAGGCCCTAAGGATATGATGGTGAGCAAAAAGACATGGTCCCTGTCCTCTTAGAGTTTGAATCTAATGAGAAAGTCATTTTTAATCAGTTGCACAAATAAATAATAAATCATACTTGCAACAATATCTGTAACAATAAAATATGTATATATCATGAGGGTTTAACTATGGGAAGTAACTAAGGCAAGAGGCTCAGGGTAATTTTCTGAGGAAGTAATATTTGGGCTTAATTGTGAAGGATGAACAGGAATTAAATTAGGCAGCCGGGGTGCTTTCTAAGCAACAAGGAAAACATTTGAATTGGTCCTGTGGAGAGAAGGAAGCCATGCCAGGGTGGCTGAAACACAAGTATTGAGGTTTACTCTGTTTTCCATGACAGGGAGGCATTTGCTTTAGAATATTTACTCTGCATGGGAACAGGAGAATAGAGTCAATATTTTATTACTTTTTATTCAGCAAACTTTCCTTGCTACAGTAGAAATGGGTTCTAATATTGGTAAAAACCTTCAAAGTTGCTTGCTTTCTATATGCTTATTAGAAGTAATTTTCCATTTATATTCAATAAGAAAAAGGTGTTGCCATATTATTTAAGATTTATTTTTATTGTTTTTTGACAGAGTGAGAGACAGACAGAGATAGACAGAGAGAAGGGGGAGAGCCCAGAGCAGTCTCCCTAGTTGACAGCATTAGTTTTTCATATAGTTTCACTCTACAAGTAGGTGTGGGGCTGCGCAGGGCAGGAACTGGCCTGGGAGCCTCCTGCATAGGCCCCGGCAAGAACTGAACTGCGGGCACACCCCTGCTCAGCATATGGGTCCGCCTGAGCCAGAGCCAGGATTTGATCCTTGGTCTCCGGGGCTGCAAAGTGAGCACTTAACCCACTGAGCCATCCCAGCTGCCCCACAATATTATTTATATAGCTCATTTTAAGAGAGGAGAGGAAATTTATACCTATGACTTTTTGTCAAAAAAAGCATTTCATTTTCAAGAGGACTTCTGAACTAAGCAAAACAAATATAAATATTTTGGTTGACATTAAACTTGGCCAAATTACTGTAGGGATTATATATTGCCTAGGAAAGGAAGTCAAATTGCTTAAACATCTATTAGTATCAGCATTTTTCATTCGAATAACTTCTATAGTGGGACATCAACTTTCTAAATGTCAGAACAAATCATGACTATTTATAACTTAATCTTCTCTGGGCTATAAAGGACTCAAAATTCCTGCCCTCTCACTGGCATGTGGACAGTGATGAATGAAATTTGTAGAGCTTTGGGTCCTTACAGATGGATAGATATGATTAATGAGGGGTGTTATGAAGACCTTATATTTTCACGGCTCTTTCCATTTTCTAAAGCATTTTTATTTTTCTTATTATACTAAAAGTTCAATTTTAGAACAAGAAACAGATTTTAAGGGTTATTTAATCCAAAGATGTTTTTAACAGAAAAAGCAATGGGCTAAAGAACTGTATTCAAATTGAAGCTTTGTAACCTACTGTGTACGTGGTTTTGGGTGAGTCATATTAAACACTTTGCAGGTGGGAGAAATGGGTGGGGGGGAGTACAGAGTGGGAATCAAACATAGGGTGATGGAAAGTGACCTGATTCTGGGTGGTGAGCACATAATGTGATGTATAGACAATGTAATGTAGAATTGTACACCTGGAAACAATGTAATTGATATCAATTAATATCACCCCAATAAATTTAACAATAAAAAAAATACTCTGCAATTCAGTAGGCCCATTTCTTTTAATACACTGGGACTAACGATTACAGAATGTGTGAGACTGGCTTCAACAATATGTGTGGCATTATATATATATATATATATATATATATATATATATATATATATCCCGGGAGATGTTTAATCAATACGAATACTCTTAGAAATGCAACACACATTCACACACAAAGACAGAAAAACATACAAATAAATGATTCCCAGGCAGGTATTGCCTCAATTTTACAGGTGATAAAATAGAAACACATAGGGGCAAACCACTTAACAATAATAAAATCCATTTCTCCTAACTCTTGATCTTTCATATTTACTTCCATTCTTGTCCTTGACCTTTGGGATTTATTTCCCTGCCCTATGTTCTCCTCTTTAGAGACTTATTTCTTCTAATATTAAACAGAAAATAAATAGCATCTATGAGTTTTATTTATGTGACCCTCTGACCTCAAACTACCACTCTTATGTCTTACAAAAGCCATCTCTGATCGTAATCTATTGACTTACAACAATGCAATGATTCTGAAAGAAGCTAAACTGGACATCAGGAAATCTAATCAGTAGTCTTCCTAATCTCAGTGATTAACTGTATGTTTTTATTTATTTATTTTTTTAAAGGCTCCACTTCTTTTTTTTTTTTTAATATATTTTTATTTATTTATTTTTATTTTTGACAGAGAAAGAGAGAGATACAGAGACAGAGACAGAGAGAGAACTGAACTGGGGGAGCTCCCAGTTCAGCATATGGTTCCGCACGGGCCGGGGCCGGGATTCGATACCCGGTCCCCGGCACTGCAAAGTGAGCACTCAACCCACTGAGCCATCCCGGCTTCCCCAACTGTATGTTTTTAAAGAAGACTCTTAACCTTTCTCTAACTTATCAGAAAACTTGATCTTGGATTGGGCTATAGCTAAGAACTTTTCTACCATTAATATTCTGAAAATCTATGCATAGATGAAATAAAGTGCCTATTACTTACCAGAAGCAATTACCAGCAGTGAAATGCATGAGGTGCAGAACTGTAGTTATCATATATTGAAACATTCTATACATTGTTCTGGAGGTTTTTCTTTTTTTTTTCTATTAAAGTATTCCAACATTAGGTTGGTAGAGAATTCCCATGGGAATTGATGTTTTCATTTGTACTTATATGTTTGTGAACTACAGCAGAAATAAAATTCTACCTTTTCTATTCTTTCTTTACTGAACTACTAATTAACCTTAAAAACTAGATAAAATGACATAATTTTTGTGAAATCTTCCTATTCACCAAGTGAAAACAGTCACACCCAAAGCGTTTAGTTATACCATCTACAAGGAAGCACATGGTAGTGTGATTGCCTATTTACGCGTCTGTCTCCTGTACAAGACTGATATGGCCTCAGGATCTAGTTTAGAGCATGGCACGTAATAGATATTCACTAATTACTGAATGAATGAAGACTGGAAAAATTTAGTAAGTCTTTTTACATGTGTGTCACTGAATGTACAAAACAGACAGAACAGTTTTCAGATTATTCTAGGATTGTCTTCATTGCATATTTGATACTATGTGATGTTTATGGTGGAAACAAAATTTAGGAGGATTGTGACAACCCCAGTACACAACACCGTTGATGACTTATAGGAAACTGCCCCTGTGACCCTCAATTGACACTCAAAAAGCAACTCTGCAACAGAATGCATTGCATCTTCCTCTAGTATTAGCACCACTATAGATGTCACATTGTTTGTTTTCTGGAAACTATTAAACTGTAGAGCTGCAGAGAGTAGGATCCCGTTGGAAACAGATGAATATGAATGCACAGAGAAACTAGGGCAACTTGAGGGAGAGTGTGGTTCTTCCTTGGAATAGAACTATCACCCTGAGAATCTTCTCTTGGTTTCTATGTGCTCCATACACTGCTTCTCAGGGACTCTCTTCCATGCTTACACCAACATTGTAGAACTATTGTTAGAGTTAATTTATAGCAGGCTAGTGACCAATAGCAGTTTGGGTGCTAAGTAGATTATTCTAGGTTATTCAATAGAGACAGCATGTTTTACTTCAAAGCCAATAGATGAGATTTGTTTCCAATTCTGTCTTTCACCAGCTGGATGACCTTGCAGAAGCCATGTCATCTTTCTGACACACAGCTCCTCAAAAGGGAATAATGATCCCTTCTCTTCTTTCATAGAATTGTGTGAAGCCCTGGTGTGAAAACAATTAATTGATAAGTGTTTGGAAAATGTTATTATTTACTAATAACAGACTGCACTATGTTGTTGTTTTTTTTGCTTGTGGTTAAGGGTAATTTTAGTTTGAGACAATTTAGACAATAACACTGTGATTATAATCTTGTGATTAGTTTACCCTAAATAATTATTTACTTTTCACTGCAAATTAAAAGACTTGATGTGCCACACATACTGGCTTGTAGTCAGAAAATCCAAAAGCAAAAGACATCTTTTTCTAATCCCAAAGAAATCCTATGTTTCATTTGACTAAATCATAGCCTTTTGAGCACTGAATCATCTAAGTGTTATCACAATCAAAATTTGACTTTTTAAGCACAAGTAAACTCTAGTGATGTAAAAAATTAATGTTTTCCTCTTTAAGATGGAATGTTGTTTATAAACCATGTATTGAGGGTATATAGCTAAATGTGTTTACAAGCCTGCTTAAAACTAAGAATCCCAAGGTAAGTTGGGAATTAGGTTATCAATAGAAAATTGAGCTTTCACAGCTGTTCTGGGCCAAATATTGAATCAGAATATTGTTTCAGTCGACGGGTTTTATAAAGAGAAAGTAGCATTTAGTTTTATGGGATATGTTGCAGAACAAGAGAAATCTGTTAACATTAGTCTGCTTTTTCAGTGGAGGGGATAAACGTCACCTGATGATTTGACTGTGTATTTATAGAGTTTTATAGCAATTACATTAAATTCTTACTCCAGATAGTCTCCCATAGGGTAAAAATTTTCCTAAATTAAAGATAAGATATCGCTTCTCGGCCTTTTGGCTAAGATCAAGTGTAAAGATAAGCTAAAGCATGACATATTATATCTTTTCATGTTACAAAAACTCTGAAATCTACAAAGAGACAAAAACAAGATGTTTTTTGTTTAGGGCCTATCAAGATTTCAAACCGTGAAGGGTCCGTGTTTGGCAATACAGGCTCTCCTTTCCAAGGAAAAGGCTTGTTTTCTTTGTGGTAATTAGCATTTGCCACATGCTCCAATTGGAAAGGACCTCTGAGATGAGGGGAAAATATTATTTTAACAGGTTAGGGGTTACCAGAGAATAAGGGGGAAGGCGAATAGTAGAAGAGGGTAAAGGAGATGAAGTAGACAGTGATGGAAAGAGAACAGATTCTGGGTGGTGAACACTGTGTAATATGTAGATGATGTATTATAGAAATGTACACTTGAAACCTATATAATTTTACAAACCAATGTCCCCCAATAAATTTAATAAGAAATGAAAAAAATACATAAAGTAAAATGTGAACTTTTAGATGCAACCAGGCAATAAAAAATAAGAAGTACTTAAAAAAATAATTTTAGAGCTTTGGTATAAAACCCCTTATTAGACAAGCAGAATAGAAGTGTTTTTGCGTTTTTAATTGTGGCTTTTCTTTAACTCCCTGGAAAGGCAAGTTAGCCCTTTTGTTTTGTTTTTAAACGTACAGCTCTCATGGTAAAATTGCAGGCTCTGAAAGTCTGGCTGCCTCATTTAATTTGTGGTGTCAGGAGAAACACTCCCCAGTGCACATGTAAATATTGAACTATTTATTATTTACCAGTGACACTGGCTCTGAACTTAATCTTCAGGTGTCTCCAAAAAACTATTTTTAAAGAAAGGTCTTCCTTGTTTTGATCTTAAGAAAAATCTTCATGCCTGATCAAATGCTTTGTTTTTGTGAACATTCCTTCCTAAGTATATAAAATATGAAATGATATCACACACCAGTCTTTGTTGTCTGGCTTCAAGGATTTGGTGTCCTTGAATAGACCATGTATTTTGATATAACTCCCTTGGGGACACAACTTATTTTAAAATCACACCCTTCTGGGAGGTTATAAGATGTAGTTGTAAAAAGAAAAAGAAAAAGAAAGAATGCATTTGACTAGGAGCTAGGAAAAATACTATTGTTGCTGATTAAAACAAGATAATTTAGTTTTGTTTGTTTTGTTTTTTGATGAGAAAGTATGAATATTATAGACATTAAAGCTGAGGTTCTTTCTTGAAATAGGTGGAAGGGGAAATATTATTAATTTTCCAGGTGTCACTAGCACAAAATAATCATCTTGAAGGGAGGGTATATGATTGTGAAACAAACAAACAAACAAGTGAACACACACAAAAAAAACATGAGTTAAAATTACAAGCCCCGGATTTGAATAGTGGCCGTGTGATCTCCGGGAAACCACATAACTTCTGAGACCTTGGTTTTCTCACTAGTAAACCAGAAATATATTTTTTTCTGTATTTTATTTATGGATCAAAATAAAATTATATTATGTGATTTCAAAGTGTTTTATGAATATTATAGGAGTAAGACATTATTACTATTACTAATGATACTATTGAGAGAGGGAGGAGAGAACCTAGAGAATAAATAAATGCAAACATTTGTTGTATCCTATGTTCCAAACTAGATATTATTCTACCCACTAAAGATCCAAGGACACATGACACAGTCCCTGACCTCAAATAGTATGCCTGTTAGGGGAAGTAAGCTTGTCAAAAGCATAATTGCAAGGCAATGTGGTAAATAGAATAAAACATATATCTACTAGATCCCAGAATGGAACAAAGAGGATGTGAGTAGTTCAGTTTGAGTGAGTCTGGAAGGGCTTTCAAAGGAAGAAGACACCTAATCCTCTGAAGCTGGAAGGATTGGTAGGCATTCACTTAACTCCCTCAGGATAAAGGATGTTCCAGAAAAAAAGGGCATGGAGGGCTGAGATAGCAGGAGAGGTTTAGAGATCTGTGGGGAGTTTTTATGCCTAGAATTCTGCTCTTACGTGAGACAAGTGGAATAAACCTGAGGCAGATTAGAGTATGGAGGGTCACTTTGCCTAAGCGAGCACTTTCCTCCAGAGAAACACTTTAAGCAAATAGTGGCATCCATTTGTTTAACAAGTGCTTATATTGCACTTTCTATAAGCCAGGCCAAGTTCTAAGAGCTTCAGAAATGTTAATTCATTTCATCTTCATAACAGTCAGGCGAAGTCCCTATTATTTTTATTCCCAGTTAACTTTGGAGGAGAATGAAGCGTCGACAGGTTAAGTCACATTCCCAGTGACATAGCTAGTAATTGGTGAAACCAGGACTCAACCCAGGCTCCGGAGTCTACATTTTGACCCACTCCACTACGTTGCCACTCAGGATTAAATCCACAGTTTAGAAGGTTCATCCTAGCTACTCTTCAGGGAATAGCTTGGGGATGAGACAAGGCTATAGACAGAGAGACCAACTGGGATACAGGCGCAAGAGTCCAGATGAGAAATGCTGCATCAGGGAGGGGAGAGAGAGGGAATGGGTGGGGTCAAAGGGTGTGTTTGGAAAAAGAATTGATAGTAATTAGCTTGGATTGACTGGATTATCAGGAGAAAGATTTAGGGATCTCAGGTTTCATGGTAGGTATGATCCCATTCATGAGACAGAAAGTACGGGACCAAGAATGGGAGCAGAAAAGATACCTGGTCATGTGGATTTTGAAGCAGCTGTGGAATATTCAGTGGCCATGTACAGAAAGCAGGGGATTCTACAGAGCTGGAATTCAATGGAAAGGTCTAAGTCTGAGTTTTAGATTTGGAGGTCATCACTGGAAGCTGTGGGTATGTATGTGTTTTTCTAGGGAAATTGAAAGGATTCTTACTGATTTGATCTGACTCAGAGATACAGAGGTTTGAATTTGCCTCTGCTGGCATAAAGTGAGAACAGCAGAGGGCTTGGAATAGAATTCTAGGCAGACCCTAGAGTTCTCAAGAATGAGAGAAGGAGCAAAATCATATCAGTGTATTCTGCAGCAGTTAAACAGGCATATGTAACTGCTCAGTTAGAGTTTGAGAACTGCAGAAATAGTGGTTTATGAAAAAGAGGGGTAAAGCATGTCCACATGTTGAACATTTCAGCACATAGAATATCTGACTATTTAAAAGGAAAGTTCTGTTTAGACGCCCCTGGAGGACACTGGATTGTATCTGCTTTTAGCTTTGTTATGAGAAAGTGTCACTACAGGCTCTTGCAGTTGGGGTTTATAATATAGTGTGGCTTACAGTGAATAGCTTTCTAGGGACAGGAAGGTTAAGATGCTTTCCCAGAGGCACTGCTACTTTCTTCCACACAGTACTGACAGGTGTAACGTAGTATTTCATCTATTGTGTAAGTAATCCTAACATACAAAATAATTTTTTATATCAGTGAAAGCGCAAGCAGTGTCAGAAGTGAGTTGTGCCCTTTATGTTCTGTTTGGGAGGACTACACATTGAAATTTAGTCTGAAAGAAAGGGACGAGGATTATTACATTATGACAGGAGTTACTGAAGAAAAGGATCCTTCGTATTCACCAGGAGGTTTTATACAGAGTTTACCTCATTGTGCCACATTATTTTGAAATGCCATTACATAAAAATAATGTTGCTCTCTCTCTCTCTTTTTTTTTTTTTTTTTTTAGAACTGAACCGAGGGCACACCCCAGTTCAGCATATAGGTCCACATGGGCCGGAGCCGGGAATCGATCCCTGGTCTCCAGGGCTGCAAAGTGAGAGCTTAACCCACTGAGCCATCCCAGCTTCCCCATGTACTGTTTTTTGATGACTGTATTTTCCCTAAGTAATTTTAAAGCATTTCTGTCGCGGACCTGCCGCGGCAAGTCGGTCAGAACCTAAAAGGGGGAGTGCGGATGAAAAAGACACACACAGATTTTAGATGCGGCTGGTCTGGAGCTGATGACTCCAGCACCGAGTTTATTTTCCTCCACCAATATATACGTTTTCAGACTACATAATGTAACAAAGAAACTATGCATTACCTCAGCAAAAGCAGATGATTAACTTAACATAGAAACTAAAATCAAAATAACAAGAAAAGGTCAGTTTTCTCCCAGGACAGATACGGATAATTATTAAGATAGCTATCAACTCTCTGTGTCCAGGAACTGGCCGTTCTCACCACGTACCTCCACAATAGGTAAGCGCTCTCCAGGCGCAGACAGAGACAATGCCTTAGGAGCAGAAACAAGTTAAGCATTAACTAGACCTGCTTGCACGGCTGTTTCCATAAGCCAGCCCAAATGGCTTCCCACACATTTCATACTGTAATTTGAAGGGAAGGAAAAAAAATGTTTGATTAGAAAAAAATTAATATTTATATATATAGTTAATGCTATAATGAATTAGCTTAGACCTGAATAATTTTTTTTAGATTCATGTAGTGGTTATAGCCTACATTAAATCTGGGCTTTGCTCTTCTTAAACTGACTACTTCAATATCAGCAGAATGTTAGGAGTAAAACTTCTTTGCATCTGAATATTTTATGTGCAGTGAATTTGATTGTAAACACTTTTAGAGACTTTGTTATAATAAGTCATGTTATAATAAGCATTGTACCCATTGGAGAGTTGTAGAAATCAGCATTTTCTAAGCATAGCTCTGCATTCTAGAAGCTGGTTTCAACACTATAGCTAAGGGAAACAGGGTAGAATTTCTATGACAGAAGTAAAACCAAAAAAAAAAAAAAAGAGAGAAGCGTATATGACTATGTAAGAAGCCACCTAAAACATAGGGGCTTAAAACAATAGTTTATTATTTCTCACCATTCTGCACCAGTTAGGATCCCTCAGTTGGCTGCATTTATTTGGCAACTGTGCTGCACTGAAAGATCCAAGATAGCCTCTCACATGTCTGGGCCTTACAGCTGACTGTCAGCAGGGCCACCTCTATTCTCCTTCAGGTTTTCATGTGGCCTGTTCTTCCACATGTGTCTTATATTCCAGGGTTTCTCCGCATGACCAATCTCTTCAGGAGGAGAGCATGGACTTCCTTATAATATGGCTGTTGAGTTCAAGAGAGCAAAAGTAGATGCTACCAGTCGCCTTAATGGCTAGGCTCTGAACTCACAAATGTTCCTGCCATTTTGTTCTATTTGTCAAAGCAAATCACAAGGCTAGCCCGAATTCAAAGGGTGAAAAAATAATCTCTACCTCCTGATGAGAAGAGTAGCCAGTGAGTAGAAGGATGGGTGGAACTGTGGGGGGCCAGGTTTGGAGACAATCAGCCATATCGTTAAATGTAGATATTCTGGGAAGAAGGCTGCTGAGGCCTTTTCTAGGGCAGTAGTGCACTGAATAGGTAGATTACTGATATTAAAAGAGCAATATCAGTCCATCTGTGGTGGTGAGAATTGCTTCTCAGTAACCTTCATTGAATTTTATTTGTACCTTTGCCCTCTGTACTTATGTTTTACTCATTACCTGACAGAATCAATGTAATGCACACACTTAAGACTGCACTCCAATTTCTTCATTCAGCAATAACAGAGGGCCTAAAAAATGTTAGGTCAACGCTGAGGAAACATCCATGAACAATGAGGACATAGTTGCTGTCCTCATGCATTTTATTTCTGTGATCTTAAGATATTTTTCAGTATTAAAATGTCTCCAGCAAGAAACTGAAAGTAAAATTTGAACCCAAATAAAGTTATTCTCAACCCCTGCAGAGAACAGTTTGTCATGTCAAAGGAAAAATACTATCTAGTCATTGTCTAATGGGTTTTTCCTAAATTGAATGTGCTTAATTGGAAAAGGCACTTAATCAAGAGGTTTGCCATGGAAAGAACCAGTAGATGAGAATTGTCTAATGCCATTAAGTGGCAGTGACTTCTGCTAAAGTGAGATGAGCTTATCATCTCAGGCAGGAAGAGGTGTGTGTGTGTGTGTGTGTGTGTGTGTGTGTGTGTGTGTGTGTGTTTTACTTCTTTTGATTGTTAATCATATCCTTTGTGTTACACAGTATGTGTGTGTGTGTGTGTGTGTGTGTGTGTGTGTGTGTGTGCGTGCGTGTGTGTGTGTATAGAGGTAAATTTTCTTTTCTTTTTTTGTTTCTTATCATACATGCATTCCTGTGTGACCTAGGGTGAGGGGTTGATTTATATGACACTCAATTTCTGGCTTATGTCTCTAGCCTAAGTTTCAAAACACGTTGTTCAGACACATAAACCAAAATACTCACCTGGGTGAATTTTGTAGAAGACCTTGAACTCTTCTTTTAGGAATAACAGGATCAATTGAGTTGGTGTTTGATGAATATAATTTCCTATTTTGCTGGTAGGGAGTATGCCTAATGCCACATATGGCATTTATGATACATGTAGGGCCAGGTTCCCAGTGTTATGACGTTATTACTGATATATGTAGGAGAAATTAAGCCATTTACCAAAATAAAGATGATTAAATCAATCCTTTGTTAATATCTGGACCACCAACATTGTTCATGTTTTGTAACTATCCACAACATACACCTCACTTTGCTCTTTAATTCATCATATACCAGGAGCTAAGTTAACAAGGCTGACCTCAGACCATTAAATGACAAAAGTGTTTAATGTTGAGAATATTATTTACAAATATTCTGTTCTAAATTAGAGTCTGAGTTCATAATCCTGTGATCTTAAAATCACTGCAGTTTTTCTAACTGCAGGCCTTCAATGAATACTTAATTAAATTAATAGGAGGATGAACAAGGGTATTTATTTACCCAAAGCAATTAGACAGATAATTTTTCTTCATGAATCTCTCCCTTACCTGGTCTTCAATGACTCCTGTTTTTGCTCATATTGCTCCTAGCAAATCAAAGACGTTTTTTGAGTTTATTTTTCTGTCTTTTCTTCTTATACCTTTCCTTTAACTATTGGAGTTGCCTTCTGTCCTTGAACTTCTTTACTTTAAAAAAAAAATTGACTTTACTCTTTGGGCATTGTTGGTCATTTATGTGGGCTTCTGAACATAAACTGGTAATCCCTTTGTTTATTCATCACTGGGATAGATATATTTTCAGAACTTTAAAACCCACATATCCAACTGTATTCTAAATATGTCCATCTGATTGTTTCAGAAGAATCTCACAATTATGTCAAAGTGGAACTCATTGTTATCTACAAAACCATCCCCATGCTCCCGTCACCATGAATGGGCTGCCATCCATTTAGTCACCCAGTTCAGGAACACAGGAGTCATTCAGATGCTTCCCTCTCCTTATCTCTTCTATATCATAAGTCACTAAATCCTATTAATAATTTTTGCATAAAATCCTCCAATCTTTCTGTAAAATCCTCCAATAGTAGTCTCTTCCTTCCTCACCAACTTTAAAGCAAAGGCCATAATTCAGATCCTCATCATCTCAGCCTGGACAATTACAATAACATTCTAATTGGCGACCTTGCCTATAATCTATACTCTACACTGCCTCATCTCCCCCTACCATGAGGACTTTTTAATGCAAAAATCTCATTACTATATATCTGTGTGGAACTTTGATAGTAGTTGGTTTTAAACATTTTGATAATGTACTTCATCACTTATAAAATATTCACTTATAAAATATCAACACATATTAGTATACAAATATATTATTGAACACACATAAAATAGGAATTAAGCATGAGATTAAAATAAATATAATTGGATATTCTAATATTCTTACTTTCTACACTCTGGCACTAGAAAGAGTAGCACTCACCGGTGGTGGACACATCCTGCTATGTGGACTTCTGAACTGCTGGGTAATTCTAAAGTTTTTAGTATTTATATCATATGTGATGTGATCTCTTTGTGCCTCTCCAGCCACCTTCACAGACCCAGTTGGCAAGTACACCGTGCTTTCATCAGGCGGAACCACTGCAGCTCCCTACTGCAGCTCCCTACTGCACCATGCTGTTACACATGCCTCTGGGTCCTTGCTCCCTCTGCTTTCCCAGCTTGAAGTACCCTCCCCAACCAGTCTACTTGGTGACCATCTATTGAACCTTCAAAGCACAGTGCCTAGATCTTCTCATCATGTAAACCTTCCCTGCAATTTTACCAAACCATACTCTATACAGAACTTCTGCATATTATCCACAAATGATCACTGCCCTTGCTTGTATCTATAATTGTCCATTGATACTTGATCTTACATTCTCTTGAGACAGAGCTGTCTCCTCCTCACCTATCCATGCCCCACTGCCTTTAAATCTTGGTATCCCTCATACCTAAAAAAAAAATTTCAGAAAATAGTACACGCATGACAAATACTGCTGGAATTAGTGAATATATTTATGACAAGTTTATCCTTAAATCAGAAGGTAAATTCAAGTCCTAGACTAACAAGCCAAACTACCCATCAATGAGGGTTAATTATGTCTATACAGTTGTTATGCATTTTAAGTTGACATTATCTTCAATCCCTGAAATAATCTTTGGTTGTATACAAGGACTATCTGAAAAAAAATCTGGTCATTGTCAATATAATTAGAATGGTTACATGGCTGGACACTTTCTAGACAATGCTTGCATATTTTTATTTCTGTTTTGCATATGAAGGAACTGAGATGCAGAGATGGGAAGCACTTCCTCAGCATCCTGCGGGAATTTCAACTACATCTATTGCTGGTGGTGGTCATTATCACAATTTCTCTTATTTTTTCCCTATTTAAATCATATTTATCCACCCCCACCACACTGGTTTAAACTTATTCAGTGGTATTGCATGGAGAGGTAATTTTCAGCTTCTAGCTATATACTCTTCTGTTCTTTTATTTAAGGAATATTCAATGACTTCTTCCATGCCAAGGAAATGAGGCTTTTAGTTGGTTTTCTCGCCCTTTCTTTCTTTCTTTCTTTCTCTTTTTCTTTCTTTCATTTTTTATGTCTGGTTCTATATCCATAAAAAACTAACACATAATCATAAAATAATATGTATAATATAAATAAGGTAAGAAGCAGAGAATAAAAAATATCCACCAACCAAATATATGATTTAAGAATTCATACATTACCAATGCATTTGAATCTGTGTATTTCCCTGGTCAATTTTCATGCTTGCTTTCCAGGTAATCATTATCCTGAATTGTTGCTTGATGTCACATTTATAAAAGCTTGCTTTTTTTTCCTGAAAAGACAAACATATTAGTCTATATTTTATAATAAAATTTAAAGTTTGTCATTTATATGACAAACCTTTAGTTTATTTGGAATTGATTTGGTGTAGGTGTTAGAAATCTGACTTTATTTATCCCCCAACCCCCTACCCTCCATTTGAATAGCCAGTGTTCCTGGCATAATTTATTGAATTGTTTTACCCTTTTTCACTAACTGTTAATGATGCTTTTCCATGTAGCAAGTTTCAGTGGACATATTTCTGACATTATAATTCCATTTAGTTGGTTAATTTATCCATGCTTAGGCCAAAATTATATTCTCCTAGCATAATTACATAGTAAATCTTGCTATCTAATAGAAAATAATTCACCATTTTATTTTTCTCCTTTATAAATATCATTGCTACTCTTGGTCTTTGAAAGTCCCAAGTAACATTAGAATTATCAACTCATGCTTGTAAACAACAATAACAAAGACTATTGAAATATTGATAGGATTGCTTTGAAGCAATATAGCAATTTTGAGAGAATTGACAAATTATTTATGATAAACGTATAACTCTGTTTTTCAATATGTAGTTTTATCCTTCAAGAGTCTGTGCATAATTTAATTGTGCTTTAATTTTGAGGTAATTACATATTCACATGCAGTTGTAAGAAATAATACAGACAAATCTTATGTAACCTGAATCTAGTTTTCCCAATGGTAACATCTTCAAAACTATAGTATATTATCACAACCAAGATATTGATAATCAGCCAGTCAAGATACAGAACAATTTTCTCTCATAAGGATTCTTCCTGTTGCCCTTTTATTTCAATACCCACTTTCTTCTCATTCCTTTCACTTCTCAATCCTTGGTATTCACTAATATAATTTATATTTCTATAAATTGTCAATTCAAGAGTGTTATATAAATAGAATCACAAAATAGGTAGCACTGAGATATCACTTAGCATAAGTTCCTGGAGATTTATCCAGGTAATTGCTTGTATTGCTTGTATCAGCAGTTTATTCCTCTTTATTAAGTAGCATTCTATGGTACACATTTATCACTTTTTTTAAACTCACATATTAAAAAATATCTAGATTGCTCCCGTTTCTGGCTATTACAAATAAAGCTGTTTTGAATATTAATGTTCACATTTATGTGTGAAAATAAGTTTATTTTACTAGGATAAATGTTCAGGAATGCAATTAGTAGGTCGTGTGATAGATGCATGTTCAGTAACTTAAGAAAGTGCCAAATTGTTTTCAGAGTATCTGTACCATTTTACATTCTCAGCAGGAACGTCTGAGTGATCCAGTTTCTTTACATCCTTTCCCACACTTGGTATTGTCACTATTTTTATTTTATACAGTTTGATAGATGTGTAGTGATATCCTATTTTTAAACTTCAATTTATTGAAATTAAAAAAAGAAAAACAGTTTACCCATTTCTCCTACACACCAAGCCCTACCTCTGGAAATCACTGATTTGTTCTTTGTATATATGAGCTTAGTGTTTTTTTGTTTGTTATTGTTGTTGTTAAGGTGCCACCTACTTGTTTTGCTTAGTATAATAACTTTGGGTAGCTGCAGCAATTTGCAGTCCCACCAAGAGTACACAAGTGTTCCCCTTTTTCCACATTCTTGCTAACACCTGTTTTTGGTCCTCGAACACTGATTTTTGAAGGAAATAAAACCAGACAAACATGTCCAACTGATTTTTTTAAAGGTGAAAAACTAGTTAGTTTAGTGAGAAAAGATAGCTATTTCATAAAATCATGTTGAAGCGTGCAGACATACATAAGCAAACAGACTAACCTCAGACTGTTTCACATACAAAATTTTCCTCAAATGAATCATAAATTTAATGTAAACTATTAACAACTTAAAAACTTTTAGAAAATAATTATTAAATCTTTGGAACATAAGGGGAGGCAAAAAGTTCTTAGATTTGATACTAAAGCATAATCCATAAAGGAAAACATTGAGAAATTGGACTTTATCAAAATTAAAAATGTTTGCTATGCAAAAGACTGCTAAGAGGATGAAAAGAAAAGCTACAAACTGGAAGAAGTATTTCCAACCATATCCCTAACAAAAAGCTAGTATATATAGACTACATAATGAACTCTCAAAAATTCAAATAAAAAAATGCCAGAAATACAAAACAAAATAAGCAAGAAATATGAAGAAACATTTCACCAAAGAAGATATACTGATGACCAAATAATCAAATGAAAACATGTACAAGATTATTAGCCATTAGAAAAATACAAATTAAAACCACAATAAGGTCTCATTAGATGCCTATCAGAAATTCTAAAATTCAACCAAGCTAATTTTAGAAGACAGCATTACCCTGGTAACAAAACCAGATGAAGATGCTACAAGAAAAGAAAATTATAAGTCAATACCTATGATTAAAATAGTTGTAAAAAGTTCTCAACAAAACATCAACAAACTGAACTCAACAATCTATCAAAAGGATCATATACCATGACCAAGCGGATTCATTGCAGGGATGCACAGATGATTCAACATACATAATTCAGTCAATGTGACACACCATATTAACAATATGAAGGATAAAAATAATATAATCATCTCAATAGATGCAGAAAAAGCATTTGACAAAATTCAGCATCCATTAATGATAAAAACTTTCAACAAAAGGAATGTGAGGGAATGTGTCTCAACATAATAAAGGCCATAAGTGACAAGTCCATGACTAACATAATACTCATTGGTGAAAAGCTGAAATGTTTTTCTCTAATATCAGGAACATGACAAGGGTACCCACTCTTACTACTTATATTTGACATAGTATTTGAAGTCCTAAACATAGTAATCAGACAAGTAAAAAAAGTTATCCAATTTGAAAAGGAAAAAATAAAATTGTCACTATTTGCCAATGATATAATATTATATTAAGAAAGTCTGAAGACTCCAACAACAACAACAAAAAACTGTTAGAACTAATAAATAAATTCAGTAAGGTTGCAGGATACAAAACCAATACAAAATATGTATTTATATACACTAATAATGAATTATCTGATAGAGAAGTTTAAGAAAATTCAAATTACAAATTCTAAAAAAATGTGTGTTAGGGAGAAATTTAACCAAGGAGGTAAAAGTCTTGTGTATTAAATAATACAAGACATTAGTGAAAGAAACTGAATAAGACACAAATAAGTGGGAAGATATATCATGGTCATATTTTGGGAGAATCAATATTATTAAAATGTCCATAACTACCCAAACTGAATCACTGAAATCCCTATCAAAATACTGAATCAATGAAATCCCTATCAAAATTCCAATCAAAATTTTCACAGAAATAGAAAAAAAATCCTAAAATGTGTGTGCAGCCATAAAAGAATCTGAATACCGACAGAAATATTAAAAAAGAAAAGCATAGCTAGAGGCATCGTGCTTTCTGATTTTAAATTGTATCACAAAGTTATAGTAACTAAAATATCATGGTATTAGCATAAAAACAGACACATAGATAAATGAAACAGGAGAGCCCAAAATTAAACCAATGCATAAATGATCAATTGATTTATGACAAAGGAGCCCAAAATACATAAAGTGGGAGGAAAGTCTCTTCAATAAATGGTGCTGGGAAAACTGGGCAGCCACAAGCAAGAGAATGAAATTGAACCACCATATTATACCATACACAAAAATTCACTCAAAATGAATTAAAGACTTGAACATGACAACTGAAACCATAAAATTCCTAGAAGAAAACATAAGTGGTAAGCTCCTTGATGATTTTTTAAATCTGCCATCTAAAGCAAAAGTAACAAAAGCAAAACTAAACTAAATATAACTAAAAAGCTTCATCAAACTAAAAAGCTTCGGCACAGCAAAGGAAACCACCAATAAAATGAAAACACAACATACTCAATGGGAAAATATATTTGCAAATCACAGATTCAATAAGTGATTGGCTAATATCCAAAATATGAATCCATACAACTCAACATAAAAATATGCAAATAATATGCTTTAAAGACGGGAAGATCTTGGGGAAGCCAGAATGGATCAGTGGGCTAAACCCTCACTTTGCAGCCTCCGGGACCCAGGATTGAATCTTTGCCCTGGCCTGTGTGGACCCACATGCTAAACTAGGGTGTGCTTCCCATACAGAAGGTCCCCAGTTCAGTTCTTGCCCCCTGGTTTGGCCCCTGGCTCGAGGGAGTGTGCCTTCCATGTGCGAGGCCCCCAGCCCAGTTCCCACTCTGCACAGCCCCTGCCCACCTGCGTGGAATGGAAACCACGTCGAAAACTAAGGACATACAACTATGGAGACTATTCTGAGCCCTCCCCCTTCTCTCTGTCTCTGTCAAAAACAATGAAATAAATTATTTAAAAAAAATAAAAAGATGGGGATATCTCACTTATATGTGGAATCCAAAGAACAAAATAAACAGAACAAAAACAGACTCATAGATAGAGAACTGCTGGTTGCCTGATGGGAGGACTGGAGAATGAGTGAAAAACGTGAAGGGATTAGGAAGTATAAATTGATTGTTACAGGATAGTCATGAGGATAGAAAGCAAATCATAGGATATATTGTCAACAATATTGTAATAACAATGTATAATGACAAATGGGTACTAATCAAGAGGAATGATGTCTAAAATATATAAATGTCTAACCATTATACTGTTCACCTAAAACTAATATAAAATATTATTGAATGTCAACTAATCAGAAAAAAGGGTATATGTGAATAGACATTTTTCTAAAGATGACATACTGATGAATAACAGGTACACAAAAAGATGCTCTACATTATGAGTCATATGGGAAATACAAATCAAAACCAAATGAGACATCACCTCACACATATTAGATGACTATTATCAAAAAGACTAGAGATTACAAATGTTGGGAGGGATGTCGAGAAAAGGGAACCCTTCTGCAGTGTTCATGGGAATTTAAATTGGTGCAGCCACTATGGAAAACAGCATGGATGTTTCTCAAAAAATTAAAAATTAACTAACATATGATTTAGCATTTCCACTTCTGGGTATTTATTCATTGAAAACAAAAATACTAATTTGCAAAGATATATGCACCCTTATGTTAATTGCAGCATTACTTGCAATAGCCAAGATATGAAAACAACTGAAGTGTCCATTATTAAATGAATAAAGAAATTATGGTATAAATAAATGTGTATATGAATATTATCCAGTCATAAAAAAAGAATGAAATCTTGCCATTTGCTACAACATGGATGGACCTGGAGGGCATTATACTAAGTGAAATAAGTCAGCCAGAGAAAGACAAATCCTATGTGCTCTTTCTTATATGTGGAATCTGAAGAACAGAATAAACGAACAATCAAAACAGACAAAAAGTAAAGTGAGTCATAATCTTTTGCTGGTGGAGGGTCTTGTCTTCAATTTGTGAAAAAATGCAACATTTGTGATACGCAATAAAACAAAGCACAATTTTTAAAATTGATGTTTGAGGAATTTTCTAAAATATTCATTTCCATTGATCTGCTGATCTTCAAATATCTGTCTTGACTAAGGTAGCTGTCTAATGTTTCAATATTGGGTTGATCACTGCCTCCTTTTTCAAAATTGTTTTAGCTATTCTAGTTTTTTTTTTTTTCCTTCTATAAATATTTGAGAGTAATCTTGCCTCCGTCTACGAAACTTCTTACTGAAATTTTAATAGCAATTGCATTAAACTTTAATATCAATTTGGGGAGAATTGACATGTTTACTCTGTTGAGTCTTCCAATCCATGAACATAGCATATCATCCCATTTATTTATTTCTTCTTTAATTTCTTACCCCAATGTTTTACAGTCTTCAGCATAAAGTTTTATACATGTGAGTTAGATTTATACCTAAGTATTTTAGTGTTTTGAGCAATTCTAAATGGTATTATTTTTCTCTTTTGAATTCTAATATATTATATATTACCAGTTGATAAAACATAACTTCTTTGTGTCTCTTTTATTCTGCAACCTTGTTTAACTCACTTAGTAATTCTAGAACTTTCTGGGGCGGGGGGAGGTTACATTTCTTAAAATTTTATACATAGTTAATAACGTCATTTGTAAACAGGGACAGTTTTATTTCTCTCTGCATAATATGCATGCGTTTGAATTTCTTTTTTTGGATTTATATACCGGTTAAAACTTCCAATACTATATTGAATAAGAGTGATGAGAGCAAATGTTCTTGTTTTGTTCCCAATCCAGTTTTTCACTATTAAGTATAATGTTTGCTCTGTTTTTTGGTAAATGGTCTTTATTAGGTTGAGGAAGTTCCCCTCTATTTTTATTTTTCTGAATTTTTATTATGAATGAATGCTAGTTTTTTTCAAGTGATTTTTTTTCCTGCATCTATTGATATAGTAATGTGATATTTTTCTCCCTTGTTAGCCTGTTAAGATAGTGTATTACATTAGTTAGTTTTCAAATACTGAACCAGCCTTGAGATCTGAAATAAATACCAGTTATTCATTGTGTATAATTCTTTCAACAATTTTTTGCATCTAAATTCCTGAGGGATGGTGGTGTGTAGTTTTTTTTTCCTTTCATTTTTTTTTCTAGACTAGTTTTGTTTGATGTTGGTGTAAAGCTAATACTAGCTTTGTAGAATGAATTACAAAGTGTCCTTTATTCTATTTCTTGCAGAGATTATGTAGAATTAGTATTAACTCTTGAAAAGTATGACAGAATTCTTCAGTGAGACCATCTGGGCCTGGAGATTAACTTTTTTTTTCTTTCAGTTTTCTATTAATGAGTTCAATTTCTGTAAGAATATAGGGCTGTTAAAATTATACATTCATTTAATGTTGAATAAATTGTGGTAGTTTATATTTTTTGAGGAATTGGTATATTTTATAAAAGTTGTCAAATTTATGGTAAAATGTTCATAGTATATTCTTCTGTTTTCTGTAGAGTCTGTAGTAATACCCTATTCTGTTTCTAATATTGATCATTTTATCTTCTCTCTTTTTTCTTTGCCAGTCCTGCTAGAGGTTTGTCAGTTTTATTGATATTTCCAAAAACAAGCACTTTGTTTCATTGATTTTCTTTATTATTTTTCTGTTTTAAATTTCACTGATTTCTGGTTTTATCTCTATTATTTTCATCTTTCTGCTAGCTTTGAGCTTATTTTGCTCTTTTTTACTAGGTTTATAAGGTGGGAACTTAGATTATTAATTTGTGACTTCTTTTGTATTGTATACATTTAGTAATAAATTATATGAGGTTTTCCCAGAAAGAATCCAGCCATGTAATATGAAAAATAGAGGCATTTATGGCTGGACTTTTTCTGGACAACTCTCATAAATTTCTCAATGCTGCTTTAGCTGTTTACCACAAATTTTGATAAATTGTGTTTTATTTTTGTTTAGTTCAATGTATTTTTGAGACTTCTTTGACCCACTGATTATTTAAAAGTGTGTTGGTTAGTGTCTAAGTTTTGGAGATTTTTCTGTATCTCTCTGTTATTTATTTCTAGTTTGATAGCATTGTGGATAGAAAATACACTATGTGTGACTTCACTTCTTTTAAATTTGCTGGGGTTTACTCTATAGCCCATAATATGGCCAATTTCGGTGTAAGTTCTGTGAGTTCTTGAAAAGAAGGTGTATTCTACTGTTATTGGGAGAGTTCTACAAAAATCAATTAGACTCTGGTGGTTGATGCTGTTATTAAATTACCCTATGTCCTTACTAATTTTCTGTCCAGTTTCTCTGTCTGTTGTTTATAAAGGGAAGATTAAGGTCTGTGGCTATAATTGTAGATTTGTCTACTTCTCTTTTTAGTTACTGGTATATACATTTTTTCTTGACATATTATATTTTGCAGACTTGTATTTGGTATGTGTACATTTAATATTGCTTTGTCTTCATGATGGATTGAACCTTTTTATCTTTATGTAATGTCTCTCTTGGTATCTAACTTTTTATATGATATTAATATAGCTGCTCCTGTGTTCTTTTGATTAATATTTATACATTATCTTTATTCTTTTATTGTCAATATCCCTATTTTGTTATATTTGAAGTGAGTTTCTTGAAGATAGCATATAATAGGGTCTTGTTTTTTAATCTACTATGTCAATATTTATCTTTTAATTGGTATATTTAGTTGACTTACATTTAATATATTTATATTTAATATAATGGCTTATGTCTGTCATCCTAAAATGGCTCCAGTATTCCTAATTGTTGTTGTCTCTTAAAGCTCCAAGAAGAAAAAAGTGAATTACTTATTTTATTATTTTGATAATTTAATTTGTTTTATTCAATATTTAAAAAGTCATTATCACAATGTCTAGTAGGTTACATTGAAGGCCCCAGCTTGCTACACTTTGTATATGAGCAAACACATGAAATAGTCAATATTTTCTCTTTTATTCCTTATCTTTACAAATGTAAGTATAAAAAAACTTGTTCTCAAACCTACAGTGATGATTTATGTACAATCAACAACAATTTTTTCCCTGCTCTGGACCCTTTATTTTATGTTCTGATGAATTCCAGGCTTATACACTGCCCAAGACTTTCAAAATGAAAACGCAGAGAGGAGATGGACAAAGGATTTTAGACTCTAAGTTTCAATAAGGCAGGGACTATGCCACTTTTTTCAACACCTTGAAGCATTGTTTACTGTGGCCATAGAAGACATTTGATTAATATTTGTTGAATGAAGGAATGAAAAAGTGAAGAAGAAAACTGATTTATTAGCCCTTAATTCAAGAATAGTTCTCAGCTGATAGATTACCCTTTCTTAGATTATTTCCTTTCTATACCCAATCCTCACCTTTCAAGGGACAGGGCAAAGTTCAATTCTTTCACAATGTTTTCTGAACCTTCTCCCAGCTAGAAGTAGTCTCTTCTTTTCCTAAAATCTTAGTGTCCTTCATAATGCCACTTTCAACCTCTTGTTGGAAATATTATGGTACATGCCTTTTTATGACCTTGCAGCTCTCTCTGTTTTCTGAAAGGAGCATCTAGCTCTCTTTGATCTTATCACCACAGCCCTTGAGACAGTGTTTTGTACCCATCAGAGGCTCTTGTTGGATGTCTACTGCAGAAAATCGTGACTGAATGTGGTGGATACTGCTGTTGTCTGGGAGTTGTTCTATGATGATGGTGAACAATTGGCAAGGTTAGAAGATGACCCTTCAGATTTCACTGCAAAGGAACAGATGGACGAAAAAATATCTAAAACAAAAATTTGTGTATTGTATTATAGTGACTTTGTCTTTTAAATTATATTATGATGTACATTTTGAAAAGTGACAGTATCTTCTGAGTAAAAATATATGCTATCATTTTAACTTTGTCAGCAGAATTGATTTGCTATGTAATTCAGTAGTGAAACTATACAAAGATATTCTGAAGATGAATAAACAAGAGCTGAAAGTAACAAAAAGACTAGATGATAGATCAAATTTAAAATCTTGATTTAAAAACATTTCTCATCTGAAAAACTACACCAAGGTAGGAACCCCTCAGACTTTCTAACATAATAATTCTCATTTACTCTTTTTATTTTTAATTGTTTAAAGTGCCAATTTACTGAATGTTACTTTTTGAATATAATTTTCATGGGGATTTTAAAGACTGAAAACAATTATTATGCTTCCAGAAGAATGTACACTGTTGAGAAACCTTTACCAATGAAAGAGCTATCATAGTTACTAAAGAGCAATAATATTTATTATAATCTAGCAATCCAGGGCCAAGGTCCTTTTATTTTTTAAGCTTTTACATTTAAATAAAAGGTGAGGTGGTATAGGGGATTGAAATGACTCTAGAAAAGTGTCTAGGAACTAGCCAGGTGAGGAAATACCTTTTCAAGAAAAGGACATGAGGAAAGTGAAGCCATACAGATGATACAGAGCAAGGGTCCCCAATCCCCAGCCCATGCAGGCCAGTAACAGGCTGTGGCCTGTTAGGAACTGGGCCACACAGCAGGAGGTGAGTGGTGGGCAAATGAGAGAAACTTCGTCTGTATTTATAGCTGCTCTTCATAGCTCACATTACCGCCTGAGCTCTGCCTCTTGCCAGATCAGTAGCGGCATTAAATTCTCATAGGAGTGTGAACACTATTGTGAACAGTGTACGTGAGGGATCAAAGCTGTGTACTTCTTATGAGAATCTATTGCCTGATGATCTGAGGTGGAGCTGAGGCAGTGATGCTAGCACTGGGGAGAAGCTGCAAATACAAATTAACATTAGCAGAGAGGTCTGACTGCACAGAGAACATAATAAATTGATTGCTTGTGGACTCACATTAAAACCCAAGCTCAGGGTTAATGATTTTACATTACGGTGTGTTGTATGATTATTTAATTACATATTACAATGTAATAATAAAGGAAATAAAGTGCATAATAAATGTAATGCACTTGAATCATCCTGAACCATCCCCAACTTGGGTCCGTGGAAAAATTGTCTTTCACAAAACTGGTTCTTGGTGCCAAAAAGGTTGGGAACCCCTGAAACTGGAAGTGAACTGAAGTAATTTGTGTAGAATAATTTCTCACAGATTTCTCTAGTTAAAATCTAAAATACTTAGGCATTGTTTCTTCTATTTCCCCATAGCACCAGTATAGTACACCTACGTTAGTATTTACACTGTGATCTTCTGATGACATATTCCAGGAGGTCTGTGAGCACTCCAGGACCCTAAGCTGAATCCTAAGCAGAGGACCTGGCATGACAAAGAGATATTGTTCTCAAAGCATCATACCAGGACCACCTGAGGGGCCTGTAAAACTGCAGGTTCCTGGGAGCCTGCTTCAGAGTCCTGAATAAAATTTTATTAGGAGGCCTTGGGAATTTGCATTTTAAATACAGTTCTCAAAAGATTATTATGTACAATGAAGTCTGAAAAGCATTGAATAAAGAATAAAATATTTGTTGCTAAACTGATATTCAAGAATTTATTCTTTTTGAGTGGAGATAGTACCTTATAATGAATTTAATTTTAGTTAAAATTATATTTGACCTTAAAAATCTCTACTATCTACTTTTGTTCTTTTCATATTCGTTTTGGCACTGCTATCCTCAGTGTCAGAAACACAAGCAGGAAGAAGATATAAATGTCAACGCAGAAATGTATCTAGAAAAACATCTGTGACACACTTACCTCAGTATATTACATCAGTACACAATGGGAAAAATAGTTCACATTAATTCCAGCCAGGCAACTGAAAGTTATCGCTATGTCAACTA